>ML806245.1:48362-141174 GCA_009831015.1 Picea engelmannii | reverse complement strand
TAAGGTTTTCAACATACCTATCTAGTTAAGGTTATTAACTAACCTACCTAAATATGCTAGCTAAGGTTTAGAACCCAAAAATGATAGCATTGGTTCATACACACATACCAAGTTAGCCAAGGTTCCAACCAAGCATCTCACATTCTGTATTAACGCATTAAAGATCGCTAATATCATTGGTTTAGTGGTAAAGGAAATATTTTGAATTCCCCACTACACCTCTTTATATCCAAGTCAATGGTTTGAGGGTAGTGTTCCAATGTACGAAGGCTTGGAAGAAAGACGATCAACCCTTCATGAGTGATTGTTCCATGTCATGATTTTCCCTCATTGAAATTGATTCAATGTGCAAGTGTATTCTCCATAGTGATCTTACCCATATTAATAGTCGCTAAGGAGATGGAACTAGATACAAAATAACTAGATCTAATCTCAATATTCAGTAGTGTCTCCAACTACGACTAAATTCGAGAGTGGACTTTGGCACATGATCTAGCTCATATGCCATTGTATGATCTACATAATTTGGATATAGAAGTATCAATATGGTCAATTGCATATATCTATTGAATGTTATGCAACCGATTCATTCTAGTGGTGATACTTCATATGCATAAGGATCACCAACCAATCAATAGATAGAACTGAATAAAGATAAGAATCTATTAATGCTCTTGATGTAATTGGCTCTGAAATAAAATTCCAACTATGTTATCTTTGCTATGGAGAGAGACATCTAAGTGGTATATGTGATGCTTAAAATGGTAAATTATAATTTTGACAACTGGATAAAGATCTTCAACAAATCCAACTACTATTAAATATGCTTTGAATGATGATCAAAAGTGGTGGAATAGGTGGAAAGGGATGAATGCAGTCCTGAACGATTATTAATTGGTCTTGATTCAAGTGGCAATTTATCTTCTTAAAATTAGAAGTTGAATTAATGTTAGGAAGGCCAATTTATTGTCCATATAGAGACTCGTCAAAATAATTTTTCCTAACTATTATTTATAAATGTGTCATATTTAATAAATTTTCAGGGAAATATTGAATTATTATTAAGTGGTTTTCCTTTCTTAATCGAGGGTTTTGTACTTATTTCATAATCATTCAGGACTGCAGGATAGGACACCCTTGTTTGTCTCTTGAAGACCAACATAATCTAGAGTTCCTACCTTACTTTTACTAAGAATTTGAACTATACCATAGCCACTAATTAATAATTCTTAGTTGTGTTCTAGGTGAATTTGTTGCCTATGACCCCTTAGATAAAGCATATCTTGAATTTTCATATGTTTCGTTCTTTCTCTTTTACTAGAATGTAGGTGTTACCATTTATGGTCCTTTGCTTCCCTTACCTAGAGTCCCCAAATACTATGAAATTCTAATTTTTATGTGATTCAAGATCATAACCCCTAGTTCCTAATAAGTATCTAATATACACCTAATGTTGAATAAGAACTCATTGATATAGTTTTTTTCCTTGAATTTTCCTTGACCCATATCATAAAGGGGATGGGAAGTAGGAGTAAGATGTGGAAGGGGACAAAAACCTAAAAAAGTACATGATTTCTCTATTTAGGTGTTCCCCTTACCTTTATTATTACAACATTCAATAGGATATAAACTAGACTTTGATCTCACACTGGCCAACAACTGGAACTGTTGATGCAAGTCCTTTGTCTCTTTACCAATCATTCAAGACTAGAATTATAATTTTCTTCTTCTTTCTTAGAGTTTCAAAATCATGTATCATGTTGTCAATAGTAGATCAAGTCAATTGTTTGATCAATTGGAGGATGACCACATAATAAATTAGTTGGAATTTCTATATCAGGTCATCATTGATCTCAGATGATCAGTAATATTTAGGAGGTGGGATCCTCATTGTGAAGCATTGATTCTATCCATGAATAAATTCATAATCATTAAATACGTTGGCCTTATTTTTCTTATTAAATGCCAAGGAATGAATGCTATGCACTACACCAAAAAACAAATTTCAGTGCTTGATCGCCATTTCTCTTGATCGTAGGGGGGTGGGAATAAGAGTAGGCCTAACCAAAAGATAATATGTACAATTATTCTATGATATATAGGTCGGGAAGGAGAATGAGTGATCAATTATCAAATGCATGAGGTTCCAATCCAATTTGAGGAATAGCACACTCTAGCTATTAAAGCCTACCCCACCAAATTGGTTCTACAATTTCCATGAAGATATATGCAATAGTAGATTTCTTCAAGATATTGTAGGAATAGTCGTGAGTGATATGTTTAAATATGTGATAGCCTTATATAATATATCTCGACATATCAATCATTTTTATTATGGAAACCACATAGTCTTAAATGATTATTAATTAAGGACCCACCTCCCTGAAACAATGAGCCTATTTTGAATCAATTGAACTTTGTATGATCTTTCATTCAATTATGATACAATCAATGAATTATTATTAATTAGGAGTGATATGTCAAAATAAATAATGAAATAATTTGATTGGAGTAAACCAACAATGAATACTGGAAAAGTAAAGAAATTTTCAATTTTCATTGAAAATTTTGATTTCAAACATTTTTTTTTAAAATACCTACAGGTCGTCGTTATTTAGACGTATTGTAACGTCGTTCCCATGGCATATACATCGGTGATATATATATTAATGTCGATTGAGTGACGTTACAAAACATCAGAATTGCAACGTCCATAACGTCGCTCCCATGGCATATACGTTGGTGATATATAGCTTAACGTCGGTATTACGACATCGATAACACCACTCCCATGGCATACCATACATCGTCATTACGACATCCATAACGTCGATCCCCATGGAATCCACATTGTTTATATATAGATTAATGTCGGTTGTGTGACGTTACCACACATCGGTATTACGACGTCCATATTGTCGCTCCCATGGCGTCCATGTAGTGGAGACCGACGAAATGGAACATCAGAATTATGATGTCTATGGCGTTGTTGTAGTGAATAATATATTGGGTTTGGACAGTAAAATCTGAGATGACATGTGTCTGCATGAAATGTCGCAAGAGAGATGACATCTATGGCATCGAAAAAACAACGTCATGTGAAATGACGTTTGAGGGGGTCCATTTTTTGTCATTCTCTCGAGAATATAAAGTGGCAATTGCGTCGAACGCGCTGTTGGAATTTGACCCAAATGTACTAGTGTAATAACGATGGTTAAATGCTTAAATTATCAAAAAACTATACAAATGATGTGAGAATAATTCAACACAAACCTTTTCCTAAGACCAAAATATGTTACAAGAAAACCCAATGTGTTACAACATATACTAGAAATTTATCTATTCTAAAAGCATTGTAACTATGCTAATATAATTTATGTACATATACTATAACTAAACATGATTTTCAAAATATTAAAAAAAATAAAATGAAATCATTTTATTTAATGAGAATGACTAGGTTTTATTAATATTATGTTCATCTCCTTTAGTGTGATTAATTTTCATCAATAAACCATGGAGTTCAAACTTATTCTTTGATTTACCTATTTAAATTCAAATCCATTTACTCATCTTCATTCGTTAACATATATTCTTCTAAGGTGATTCATATGTGAGAATGTATTAATTGAATTAATTTTGTTTTCCAACGAGCATTAAATTATGAAAATGCATAATTTTAAACAAAAGTTCGAGGCTCGCAAAAAATAAAATAATGCATTGTGCAAATCTCAAAACTATCAGCTCACTTCCACTCCTTGATTTGTACTCTTCTCAGTCACAAATTGACTTGTGTGTGAATCAACTTTTAATTATATTATTTCAACATGCCAAAGATTAAAAATCACAAACATAGCATGATTTTTTAATGAAAGTTTAATGCTCGCAAAATTTGACGTTTTATTCAAATTCAATGCTATCAGCATGCTTCCAACCCTTAATATGCATTATTTTTAGGCACATATCATTTATCTCAAAATTTGAATTTTAAATGAATTATTTCAACCCACCAAGATGATCAACTAACTTATTTATACACCGAAGACAAAAATTTGGAGAGATCGTTGAATCATCAAGATAATCTAGTTTTCTCAAATAGAGGCATGAAATCAACTTAGATAAGTTCAAGTGAGCAAACAAAAAATGTTAAATAACCAAGGGGCCAAAAGACTCAAATGGCACAGATAAGACAACTCACCAAATCCTCATCTTATGAAAGATAATCCAAAGAAACAAGGATAAGGAACACTTAAAATCAAACACCAAAGGAAGAGAACCATCAAAACATCATTTCAAATCAAGCAAGACAAAACCAAAAGCAAATGAAGCAAGATTTTTCTAAAATTCAAATGGGGGCCCCTTTATTTTTGTAAAACATTAAGGGGAGTTGTTGAGGCCTCAACACCAACTTCAATAGCCATCCTCTCATCTGCATCACACACATACAATAATCATGATATATCATCATAACAATTTATTTATTAATTTTTCAAACATGTTTCATATAGGAAATCAAGTTTCCCAAGCATGAGATTTATTATCAAAATGTTTGGTTCTTACAGTAGCAGGCATCGATTTTTCTTATGGGATTACACCATTTCCATATCCAAGACCATTTTTCCTGCAATTTTCTCAAATTTCATTCAACCAAAAAAAAATTCAGAATTCACGCAAATTATCTTCTCATTGCAACATTTTCAATCAACCCATGAAGTGATTTCATAATTTTATTACTCTAAAAGTTCAATCACCTCCAACTATTATTCATATTAAATGGAACAAAACTATCATTCCTTGCACATGCATTGTCTAGCATACCAAGATTTTCATAATGTAATCAAACAATATCAACAAATCAATGTGTCAATATCCATGGCCACATCTACATAATGCATCCTTGCATTGAATTTGAAATACCACATATCCATGTCATGTATTCCACCATGGCGAGTTGGAAGGTCGAACCAATGCCTCATCACATCATCCGAACTTTTCCCAATTACTTGTTTGATCATTTGGATACCTTCCTCTTCCACCCATACACAACACTAGAAATTTAATCCCTTAGTTCTATTCAGTTTCGACAAAGAGGTTACAGTCCAAACATCGGTTATACAGGGGAAGACCATTAAGCACTGTAATGGCATAATAGCCCTTCCATATCCAATCAAAACATGACATCACACATGGATATCTATATTAGAATTCATTGTTATAGAATGAATATGTCTCCTGACTTGACTTGGTTATGATCTCATAACCAACATAACATGACATGTAACTAAATTTTTCATAAATGAGCATTAAACAACAGTTGTATACTCAAGGCCCTCGACCTTTAGATCAATTCAAATCTTGAAATTTAACTAAGGGAACTCTTACCTCAATTCCCTTCAGTATTAATGCATCATAAGAAACCCAAATGCATACTTGCATGGTTGTTATTACATCACTTTATGCTACATGTTCAATTGATATTTCGTAGAAGCTTGCAAGCTCCCTTCACCAACCTCTTAATCAACAATTTTCCATCTTCATTTGTCTTCATGTGGGTGGCTAACATAAGAAGTGGTATCATCATCACTTTCATCCATGCTATAAAATTTTCCTAGATACATAGTCCATCATTATTCATATTCAAATCATAGATGATTTTAGGGGCTAAATTTCGCAAATGGGCTAATTTTCCATGCTTTCCCCCAAAAAAGATTCATCAATTTCCATTTTTTCTAAAAAAAAAATTTCCCAAATTCTATAGAATAAAATGATATTAGCTTTAAAATAGCCCAAATTTTATAGAAACTATATAAAATCCTTAGAAATTTAAATATTTTTACAAATATATCGCCAAACATTTTATAGTTTACATATTAAGGACTAGTAAGATTCGCCAAGGTTTCTACATATGAGATAAATTTTCATCCTTAAAACATTCCTTGATTCAAATATCACAACATCATTATTTCACATATAAGAACATACTACTCTCAATATAAAAGAATTCCATAAACATGTTAAGACATGTCCACATGCACAAATGCACATCAATATACATTAATCATTTAATCTTTCCTATATGCATTCTGCATGATTTCCAGTATGCCCTCCAATGCATATTAATTTCATCTTTATTTATTTATTTTTGCGTTGTAAATGTTTGTCCTTGAATTCCTGTAGATTCCTGCATCCCCATGCACTGTCATTCTTCTCATTTTTGCACCATTGTTTCCCAATCTGAACCTATTCTAGCCAAGTTCCACTTGGCCATTTTTCATTCCAACCAATATTCCCTATTGGCCACTACCTCTGAAACCAAACTGCTTCTAGTCGAATGATACATTTCTCCATTAACACTTTTAAGAAAAATAGATCCTTCATTATTTCATCCACTAAATATTTAATCTTGCAACATGCTTCCACTGCACACTCTGATAACATAAGTGGCTTTATTTCTCTAGATACTTCATCCATATTTTTCAACTCATATCTAGAATCCCTTATAAGTATGGTAATCCTCCGTGGGAGATCAATTAATCGAGATAGACTAGTCCCTAGAGATGATTTACCCATCATTATTACTTTCCCATTATCTCATGGGGCCTTTGTTCTATTTTGAATCAAACTTTGCATAGCATTACATTTGATTTTCAAGGCTATGGAGGGTTACCTTGCCTTCTTGTGCCTATTTCTGACATCCTTTGTCTACTCTTTCTGACCCCTTTGTCAATATTTATTTTTCCTTATCTGTAGCTCTTTATTATCTCATTCAACTCCACAAGATATGCCTTGCTTCCCTATCCATTGGAACTTGGAATTATAATATGAAACAAAACCACACCATCTCCACTCATGACATCTGATCTCCTTGTTAATAATAACCTGCTATTAAAATTCAACCCCTTTTGATTTACCAAGCTAATGCACTTCAAATGTTCCTCTATACCTCTGCATAGGCACTGTCATAATTTTCAATACTTTTTTTGACCCAATACTCACCTTTGACATGTACATTTAATACGTGGGAATGTTTTTTCAAAATTGGCATTGTTTTGGAGAACTTTCATTTTAACTAGTTACATGGTTCATGGAATCCAATTTCACTTTTTTATGCAACTTTATGGAGTCACTCAATGCTTCCCTGAATAAATTAAACCTTATATCATATTATATTATGGATTATATTACCAATGGCCATACTCATGTTTCAATTAGATTTATGAGCTCAAAATTATGGCTTTATGAAATCAACAGTTTCACCCATTTTTTGCACCTCTTTCACTAGTTCAAATAATTTTAAGAGGCCAACTTTTGTCACCTGTAGAAGAAGATATGTTAGGAATGAAAAAATATTTTGTATGAGACACTGGTAATATTGATGACAGTGAGTTCACAACAACTCTCATATTTGTTGTCTAATACTCTAGTCAAAATCTGCAGCAATCTGAAAATGATAACTTTCTGCTTTTACACTTTTACCAGACTTGGGAATTTTGGCCCTTTTTTAGAATATCCACATCAAATCCTTTTGAATTTTACTGGGAGTCCATATGGGTATATACATTCCTTATTTTTGAGCTATCCATCAAAATTTCACCTTTAACTGGGCTCTGGGTTGATAGTTATGGTCTGTAGAAGTTTAGATTTTTTTCCAGTTTTATCCCTTACTACTACAAGTGTCTTCTCTTCCATTTTGTACAATTTTAGGTAACCAGATTCCAATTCCGGTTCCATGTATGTATTCTATGGTCCATGATATTTACACAGAATTCTCTTGTGCCCCAAACTGACTTCTAAGCAAGGAGTTATTCCCTTTGGAAATAAATTGACACCTAATTTATATCCTGCACTATTTCAACAATAACTTTCTCATACGAGCTCTGTTTTGCGCTCATAATATCTTGTTGAAAAAATCTTACATATTTTTTTCATTTTAGTGGAAGAGGCTATGTGTACATGAGGTACACATAGTACTATCGATTTCAATTACCCAAAAATGTTGTTTAGGCCCTCAAAATGGCTCTACAATTTTATGACCTTCAAAATCCTAAAAAAAAAAAAATCATAGAAATTGACTCATTTACTATTGTAACAGTGTTTTAATTTGACTTGTTCTTGACCTTGGAAATATGGATGGCATGGCATGGAACATGTTTGTTGATTCCATGTGTCATCCCTTGATTCAACTATTTCATCATTCAGCATTCTCCTCCATCGACCATCGACCAAACCTTCTGCAAGCCTAGTGGGCTCTCCTTTGTAGACTCTTCCCAGCAGAATGTCATGTAGCATGTTATAGGGTTTTCCTAAAAGTTGCAAGATGTAATCCTACCAGGCTTACCCTTGTGGACTATTCTCATTAGAAATATCGACTTACCATGCTCGTGGTTCTTCCCGAAATCCACATCCTGGAAGACCATCAGACTCGCACCATTGGGCTTCCCCCATATGGAGGAACAAGTTTTATAAATTTCTCGCAACTTGCATATCACAAGCTTATTGGGAACATCTTCACGAACTTCCCCCCCCCCGTGGAGTGGTGACTCAACCTTACATCATCATTTTCCCAAATCCCGCAACCTGTAAGATTATTGGGAACATTTTCATGGACTTTTCCCCATTGGGTGGTGACTCAACCTTGTATCGTGATTTTTCCAAAGCCCACAGACAAATCCTCCCGGGAACATCTTCACAGACTTTTCCCTGCAGATGTTAAGACATCCAAATATTACTGCGAGTATTTCTATGCAAAACTTCTTCCCACAAGGCTTTTTCTACAAATATTCTTCCCACAAGTCTTCTCCCACGAGTTTTTATTTGTGAAGCTTCTTCTCGCAAATGTTTCCTCCGTGAGAGCATTCTTCCGAAGGTGAACTTCTGAAAAATCATCCTCCGCGTTGGATCCAAACTATTGAACTTTGAGATCAGAGTGATCTCAACTGTCAGTTCATAAAAAAATGTACCATGACCCCAACCTTTTTCCACCATGACACTGCCATTGTGGACCCTGTCAGTCCACATCATCATTGTACAAAAAATTTCAAAAATCTCAAAAATTATAAAATTTTGAGAATTTATGATTTCCTTGAAATTTTTCTTCGGTGAACTTAGAAGTTTTAATTGATCCAGAATGAATCTCAACCATTGATATCCTATACAAATGCGATCTATGTCTTTGATTTTACTAACTCCTCAATCATTGATTAAACACAAAATTCAACCTTCCAGGCCAAATCAGACTCTGTAGCTTGAAAAACGATGTCATTGATCATCTCCTTAACCATTATGGTTGTAATTTCAACCCAAAATTGTTCATAAATTTGGGGATTTACTATGGTTTCACACTTTTCCCCAAATCTATTGTAATGTACCCAACCACCCATAGGTGGCCACACTACTTCAAAACTCACCTTTGGAACTGATTTTGAATTCTAATAACATTTAATTAATAAAGAAGCATGAAAGACTCACATGGAATAATCAAGATTCATGTTACAACATAAAATAAAATGAATATTATTCCATGCACAACAATAACCAACAAGCATGCATATTATAAATACGAATTTCGGAGATAATAATTAATACACAACATAAATAAATATACAAGAAAAGGAAACCTTGACAGAGAGAACTTATCTTAAACAAATTCAATCGCCAACTAGCTACAGACCAAGGATGTTCCACCCAACTGTAGACATTGTTGTTCCAAGTCTCAACAACAATGTCACCCCCAAGTCAACGCCATGAATCCACAAGGACGGGTTCTAGGATGACACTCAGCTTCCCAACCAGTCAACACTTAAACTCTCAAAGGTTTCTCAACACAAAAAAATCCAATGTACACCAACTCTCTTCTATCCAGCCTGCACCACCCAAAGACAATGAACCCCCTTCACTGCCATGCATTCCCTCATGTTGTCCACTTCTTTCCAGGGCTCTAGTGCTTCTGGTCAAGAATCTCCATGTTGGTACTCTCAGGATTCACATATGTGAACAAAATTTAACACATGCAAATGCATCTCAGACATGCATGCATTAATTCATGGCTAGAATACATCGGTAATTACTATAGCCAACAAACAATGGCTTCCTCCTCATCAATTCGCCCCCATGTCCCAAACAAGAACAAGAATGAATGAGGAATGATAAATGAACAACAATGAATGAAAGAGTGAATGGATAAAAGAACCCCCAAACATCCCACAATATGGTTTATATATTTACTTGGAAATCAAGAACCACGTGGCCTTCCCTAGGAAGCTCATGTAACCACTTCTCTCAATTAAAACAATTATGGGTAAATAAAATATAATAAAATGACTTAGCCCCTTAGTCCCCCTCTCTCAAGTAATAATATCCCCCTATAACTCTTGTCCTTGTTCGTGTGGCATCCAAATATGTCTTTTATTATTAATAATGAACAAATAATTACATTTCCTAGGCATTCTGGCCTCTTTTCATTGTTTGGGAACTTCGTCCTTTCATAAAATAACAAAATACATTATTTGATTTGGGGTCTCAAAACCAGGGTATTACATCTGTCATAGATCTAATATATGTAGCAACGAATTTTACCAAATTCACATTGATCCTTGTCCCATATGGGTCTGGTGTCGAACCACAAGATCTAATACATATGAAATTAGGTTGAAACCTACCCAAAGAATATAGCTAGAAACAACGAATAACAAACTTTCAAAGTTGAAAGAAGAAGAGAAGAATTGGAGAGAAAGAATGAAAGAATCATATTCCACACTAATCCGCACTCAAAGAGTTAATACTTTACAATACATATAAGCTACACAACCCAACTAATGCGCCATAGTAGTCTTCTAGAGAGATGTGGAGACACACTAACAAAAACCTAAATTATCTTCCACCTAGTCCTAGTTAATCGACCATGTAGTCATGAGTTAATTGGACCATACAAGTGGAGTGGAGATAATCGCATGCATGCACATGTGGTGTACCCTCCAAGCCTCATGCATGTCAAGCGTTCCCTCTTGGTGATGATGTTATGAGGAAAATCTCTCTATGGATAGGGTGAACCACAACAGACAGGTATGATTGCAAACATCAACTCAATTCCAGCATATTCTATATAAAATAATGTGCAAGAGAGATAAGAAAGAGGCCTACCTCATCCAAACGTTCGATGATGTCCATCGTTGAGCACTTTGACCCAAAGCTTTATACATGCAGCAAGTTCTCAACAAACAAGAAAAGCAAGCATATAGTGATGATATAACATGTTAGCACATTAGATAGCATAATCCATCAATATACAAAACAAAAATTCCCATGGATCATAACACATATATTTGCAAGATATCAATTGGATGGGAAAATAGTATTTCTATTAATAAATGATCAGCAGAAGTGAAACATTACAGACTTTCGTGTCGGCACGGTTCGGAACCAAGAAACTGAGTTCCTTCCAAATGGACCTCCACCACTTCAATCCTCCACCATAGGCAAGCTCATATAAGGGAGACAAAGAGGTTCTCCATAAATAAGGGAAGATCTTGGGGGCTGAAAACTGTGTTCAGAATTAAAGGACAAAGGGATGCAGACTCAATAATGAAGTAATAATTTTTCCAGAGTAACTTTTCTCTCAAAGTTGAATTCTCTCTCCTTTTCCATAGCTCAGAATTGGCTTCTTTATAGCCTTCAAAATGCAACTGAAGGGTCGAGTCAGAACATTTCCAATATGTGGAAGGCCAAGGATCAGATATCTCCTATCATGACATGGAAACCCGACATTTAATTTTTATTTTATGGAACAAATCCCAATGTATGCGGGTTGTAGTGGAGTAGCCAACATATACGCTTGTTGTATAGCTTGCAAGGTGCGTACAAGTGGAAAAATATTTATTTTTGTCTCTGGATTCATCAATCAGGGAAAGTAAGTCTGCATTGGAATAAGGCCCTCTCTGAAATATTGCATAGGGTAAGGCAAATCTTGCTCTAACAGATGACCCCAAGGTGAGCATGAAACACTTAATGATAATATCGTGATTTTCATGCAAGACTTGACTCCACTAGTCTAACTAACGTACAACTGAGTAATGAATGAAGAGGAGGTGGTGCCCTCATCTAGGGGATAATATTATCATCTAGGGGAGAATATCTCTGACCAAGGGCGCCCTCAACATAGAATAATAAACATAGTATAGGAAATAATAGTTGGGTTTGTAATATCTCCAACACCCCCCTTGATGACTACGAGGGAGTATGAATGGGTCTCATTAAGAAGCCATGTTAGGTACCCATTTTACAATGCATTTATTCAAAAAATGGAACAACAAAAAAGAGGAAAGAGGGAAAACCTCATGAGAACCCCCCTCTCAAGTTACAGTTCTAAAAAAAAGGAGGACAATTGCTAGGAAATTGTGTTCTTCACCCCATGGAGACCTTGCAAGGCTTGAAATCTCTCCTTGGTGAAGGTTTTGATGAATATTTAGATGTATGTATAAATCTAATGAAGTAAATGCACCGGTAATATGTATGTATCTGATTGGAAGGAATACAATCAAAATCCCCTTCATTTATGGAAATTTTCCAATATAGATTCCCTTCAGCCTCTACATAAGCCCGAGGGTCGGATTCCAAAACCATGTAGCAATGCATGGGAATTACTATTTCTATGACTGTGAGAGCATCTGTATCTCCCTCAAATTGGGATATCGTCCTTCTAGGATCGGCATGATCATCTACAATATCACCAACTACTAGTAGGATGGAATGTGCCCATTTGGGTCTTGGTTTTGGATCAACATATGCATGTTCATGATCTTTCAAATAAAATTCGGAAATATGATATGAAATCTAATATGAGGAAGATGAGAAGTTGAGAATCGTGTTCTTGTCTCTGAAATTTCCTTCAGGAGGAAGATGAGGCTTGTTCTTCTGGTGGATTTTCTGTGCGATTTGTCTTGGCATTATCCAACATGCATTCTTCACAATGTTCCTTTATCCCAAATAGGACTTCCAATTTTTCCCATACTTCATTTGGAGTTGACAGTGATACTACATGGAGTTGTATTTCAGGAGAAACAAACATGTAGATACGTCTAAAAGCCATGTCCTATCTATGAGAAAATGATTTTTCTCATCGGTGGAAGTGGACTTTATTTTTGTTTCCATGATTATTTGATATAAGCCTATTCTTATGAGAAGAAGAATAAGCTTTGGCTTCTAATCGAAGTAATTGTATCGCGTAAGAAATGTTGACGATGGAATTGATTCAATTCTTTTTTACTACTTCAATATTTTGTACCTGCAAATGAGTGCTTGTGTGCCTTATTCCTAGAAACTTGTGGGATATTATACCATGTGAAATTGGGTTGAAACCCGAAAAAATAATATAGCTAGAAACAATGAACAACAAACTTGCAAAGTTGATAGAAAAAGAGAAGAATTGGAGAGGAAAAAATGAAATAATTGTATTCCAAACTAATCTACTCTCAAAAAGTGAATAATTTACAATATATATAAGCTACATGATCCAACTAATGCATGATAGTAGTCTTCTAGAGTGATGTGGACACACATTGACAGAAACCTGAGTTGTCTGCCACCTAGTCCTAGTTAACCATCCATGTAGTCATCGGCTAATTGGATCATACAAGTGGAGTGAAGAGAATATCATGCATGCACATGTGGTTAACCCTCCAAGCATCATGCATGTCAAGTGCACCCTCCTGGTGATGATTCCAAGCTAAGTGAACCCTCCTGGTGATGATCCCAAGGTGATCATGCAACATTTGGTGATAATACGGAGGTTTCCATGCATGACTTGACTCCACTAGTCTAAATGACGTAGAATTTAGTAATGATTGGAGAGGAGGTGGTTCCCTCATCGAGGGGAGAATATCTCTGACCAAGGGTGCCCTCAACATAGACTAATCAACATAGGATAAGAAATAATAGGTGGGTGTGTAATATCTCCAACAATACCATATTGTAGCATACTCGCCTGCTAAAATGAAATTTAAAACACCCCATACATATAAAATGAACCATGGGGAAATAGGTCCATAATTTAACATGTATTTGAAAACATATTTTAAAACATGAATGCAATTGTTCAAGTAAAACAACAAACACACGCAATATTCAAATATTCATTTACATAGTGAAACAATAATAATAAATACAACGAAAACTTATTTGTTTATGAAATGACCAATTGGCTTCATATGAAGGAAGTTCCTCCCAACCATAGGCTTGATTTTCATTTTCTCTCAACAACAAGCCACCCCCAAGATGAGGCTATGAGTCCACAAGGAGATCTGACCCTCTTGGTTGTCCACTCTACACATTCAACATCCCAAAACCAAGGTTTTACTCCAACAACAATTCTTATCCACCAAATCTCTTTCCCACAACCTGCACAAACCAAGGAATGGGACCCTTCTTCACTGCACATAGTCCCTCGAGCCTTCCCACTTCCTTCCAGGGCTCCAATGCACTTAGTTGGCCAGGAAATTCACATTTTGGGACTCTAGGAATGTTGAACTACTCCAAGAGTATTCACAACAACCTGCACAAGGATCTTGAGCCATTTCCTCAACATGAAAATGCTCCACATGCATGCATCCCATTTTTATAGGCACACAGGCTACAAATACAACATAAACACATCCCAATAATGGATGCCTTCAAACACATCATGACCGATGCTCGTTCTAGCACTCTGCTCCTCTCTTGTTACCCAAAATCAACATGTAAAGACTCTCTTCTTTTTCCATACGAATTGCCCTTTTTCCCAAGCAAGTTGACCCTCACACTCCCCTATGTTGATATTAATTCAGCCCCATGCTCTCAATAACTAAGGGATGTGACTTTTCACACCCACCCTCTTACATGAATTCAATTATTGAGCTCTCATAGACTCAAGGGAAAAATTAGAAGGTAGTGATAAATTAACTTAGGATAATAACACGGGTTTTCCCTTGGATCCCCATTTAGCCCCCTCTCTTTTGGAATCGCAGCCCCCATCATTATTATCCCTCTCGTATCGTAGCCAACAATTATTATTTTTATTAATTATTTCGATGTACGTAATACACAATTCAACCCTCGATCACATTAATCAATATGGGATCTTTTTCCCCAAACATATTGGCTTACCAACCTAAATCACATGTATACAATTACATAATAATTTATGGGGACTAAAACCAAGGATGTTACATATAAGCCTTTATAAATAACATGAAATGGGTATAAAATTGCACATTTGGATTGTGTTAATCATTATAACTACACCACATACTATAGACGTTCAAACTAAATGATACACTCCTATACTTCTAACACTTTGGGATGCTTTTTAACTTTGAATTGTATTAGATTCTAACATAGAAATAAATTTATGATGTTTGATGAATTGTTTTGTTATAGGTGTTTATATATACTTTATTTCACTTTGGGTAAATATGTATGTTGAGGGGTTCATAGCTCGAATTTTAAGGAAGTAAGTTTCACATTCTCCTTATCTAGGTTCTAATTATTAATGAAACATTAGCCCTTTATGAGAAGGATAAAAGGTTAGATTCACTCTTAAATAGAGGTCCCCTAGAATGTACCTCCCATTCCCATAGTAAAGAAAAAATATATATACATGGATGAGGGAATAATTGTAAGAGAAAACTACATTTTCATATGTTACTCTAAAGGAAATAAATCATATGTTGCTTAGGTTCGCACCTCAATATAAACCTAAGGATTAATTATGCGACCATTACATGTGTACTATACATTCAAGGTCCAATTTGCATATAAGCATGAGGATCAATGACACAACATTATTTCACTGTGCATATAAGTTTGAGGATCAATGATGCACCATTATTTACATAATATTTATGCAAAGGCATGTATATAGGGATATATTTTTCCCAAAACTAGTCGTCCTAAACTGGGTTCAGTCTCATCCTTTCCCAAAAACTATCCTCGAGATCCACCTATCATTTTCCCTTGTTGTTGTGCCAGTGTATATTTACTTTGTCTAGGTTTTACTGTGGTGATTTATTGTGCGATATGATCAGATTTCCTATCCACCTTCCTCTCTTCTATCATATCCAAACTGATCAGATATATTATGCATAGATTTTGTTTGAAACGGGTTGACCCAAATACTCAATCTAATTACATTTCCATGACAACTCCTTCTATTATTTCATATCCGATATGATCATATTCCCTATTTTCCTCTTGTTATCTTGATTTATTTAGCACTACAAGGAGAACATCTTGTAGCAGAGGTTTTTACATAACCTCCCCCAAAAATGATCCATTTTCTATTTATAGCTGAGGTTATTAGTGGAGGCGAGAAACTGAAGGTTTTTGCAGCGGTTTTTACATCGGTGTACCTAAACCTAAGCAATGCACTAGTGTGCTCACAAACATAACACACCAGTGTTGAACTAATAAAGCACACTGATAACAATTATTGATGTAAAATGCTAAAATATTTTTTTATTTAAAATAAAATAAAATTCATATCGGTGCTCCACTCTAAACTAAGAGAATCGGTGCACATATGAAGGATGCATTGTATGAGGTTATAACAATTGGTTGTTTAATTAAAAAAATGATTAAAGAAAAACATTTTCGATGTGTTGCAAAAACCTAACCACCCTGATGCATATACAATATTGGCGCACTGAACAACAATAATGGTGTGCTTAATAGTACTATAGCTTTGAGTTTTTTAACATATAGCCAAAAATCCAACCGATGCGTTACTCATACTAAAATTCATCGGTGTGTCTTACTATATGACACATCGAGATAGGGTAAAGTAAATAAAATGTATCAGTGTGTTCCAGTAGTACATAATTCACAAGTGCATCACGATAGTGTAAAATAATTTTTTTTTAGCAAACTAAATTTCATTATCACATTTCCTTTTATGCTTCCAACCACTCATACAAGTACTGTGGCTCACACTCTTTCTATGGCCACCATGTTTGCAGTGCTCTACAATGTTTCTTCCTTGATTCTATAGCTTCGCTGGTAGATTCCATGCATTTTAGAATTTAGGAAAACTGTGCATTTTTTTTTTTGTCTATGGGGAAACCATGCCTCCTTGGGTGAGAAGTGACCAGGTAAATTGTTTGTTACCTCCTTATTTTCAATTTCATCCAATTAAAATTTAAAATTAGGAATAAATTTGGCATTTTTTACAAAAAAAAAATTAATTCCATGCGGTGTGCTTCACAGGTTCAGCTCGCCTTGGACTTGATGGTGCATCCTATGAATTTATAGGAAGCACCACTAGTGTGTATCTTAAAACTATACAACACACCACTCAAAACTATGCATTTCAGACCATAATGGTAGGTGTGAATTACTGGTGCCTCTCGTCTTAGAACATGCTCGCCACTCTTCTTCTAAACATTTCTAGACTTCTCCACTGCGGCTACACTCACACTGTCTCTATCTTGGCCATCAACCTAAAATTTATCTTCACAGACTCAATCTTATACTACTCCCTTATCTCTTTAGCTCACAACTCCTCATCCAGAGGCTGCTTGAATTTCACTAAGATATTGTTCTCGTCATCCCTATAGCCATAATAACTAATGTCAATTTTCTTGTAAATGACATACCTTGAATTCCTCTAATTCGCCTTGGGGGTATTATAAAATAGTTCTTTGACATCAGGGATGAATTTTTCATCCCTAGAGCATCTTTAATCAATGCCCTTACTAGTGGCATGGGGCATATCAACTCCATTCCCTTCCAATTTTGTCATCTTTGACCTAATTTGGCATAATTAGGACCACCAAGCTTTACGATATGATATTTCTAGTGCCCCTATTCCTTGGTCATCTTGTTGATTTATTCGTTGAGGTCTCAGAGGCGGTGTTCACCAAGGCTTGAATTCTGAATCTCCATGACCTTCCATCCAATCTCTCGGATTATATTATGCCTCCATTTATCTGCCTCTACAAGATCATGACACTTTGAGGCTAGAAACAAATGCCTCTCCTTGGGATTCTTCTTCTCTTCATTCTTGGATGTCAGTAACTTGTTCACCATATATTCCACCTTATCTTCATTACAAACCATTTTCCCCCCAAAACCTAAGAGCCTACCAATATGATCTTCCCTGTTGAGATCTTGGAAGTGGTGTTTGTCGAGGTTCGGGTTCTGAATCTCTATGACCTTCTGTCCAATCTCTCGGATCATCTGATTCCTCCATTTTTTTTCTCTATGATATCACAACATTCTGAGGCTAGGAACAAACACCTCTCCTTAGGCTTCTTCTTCTCTTCGTTCTTGAATTTCATGAACTTGTTCAACATATATTGTGCCTTCTCTTCATTACAAGTTGTTTCCTCCACAAAACATGAGATATTACCAGTCCGATCTTCTTTATTGAGGTCTTGGAGGCAGTGTTTTCCAAGGCCCATGTTCTGAATCTCCATGACCTTCTACTAATCTCTTGGATTATTTTTCACCTCCATTTTTTTACCTTTGTGAGATCATAACACTCCAAGGCTAGTAATAGACACCTCTCCTTGGGATTCTTCTTCTTTTATTTATTGAATGTCAAGAACCTATTCAACATAGACTGCGCCTTCTCTTCATCATGGACCATTTCCCCCCCAAAACCTGAGAGACTACTGGTATGATCTTCTTTGTTGAGGTCTTGGAGGTGGTGTTTTTCAAGGCCTGGATTTTGAATCTTGATAACCTTATGTCCAATCTCTCAGATTATTTGTTGCCTCCATTTGTCTACCTTTACGATATCATGGTATTTTGAAACCATGAATAAATTCTTCTCCTTGGGATTCTTCTTCTCTTCGTTCTTGAATGTTAGCATTATGTTAAGCATAGACTGCACCTTCTCCTCATTAAGACCATTTTCCCCCAAAACCTGAGATCCTACTAGTATGATCTTCTTTGTTGAGGTCTCGGAAGTGGTGTTCATTGAGGTTTGGGTTTTGAATCTCCATTACCTTCCATCCAATCTCTCATATTATTTGTTGCCTCCATTTTTCTACCCATGAAATATCATGACGCTTTGAGTCCAAGAAAAAACACCTTTCCATGGGATTATTCTTCTCTTCTTTCTTGAATATCATGAAATTTTTCAACATAGACTGCCCCTTCTCTTCATTATGGGCCATTTTCCCCCCAAATCTCAAGAGCCTACTAGTTTGATCTTCTCTATTGAGGTTTTGGAGGCATTTTTCTCTTAGGCCTGGGTTTTGAATCTCCATGACCTTTCATCTAATCTCTCGATTACATTTTTCCTCCATTTGTCTGCTTATGCAAGATCATGACACTCTATGTCTAGGAACAAACACCTCTCCTTGGGATTCTTCTTCTCTTCATTCTTGAATGTCAAAAACTTGTTCAACATAGATTAATCCTTCTCTTCATTACAAACCATTTCCCCCCAAAAACCTAAGAGCCTACAAGTTTGATCTTCTCTATTTAGGTCTCAGAGGTAGTGTTCATCAAGGCCTGAGTTCTGAATCTCCATGATCTTTTGTCCGATCTCTCGGATTATCTACTACCTCTGTTTGTTTTCCTCTATGAGATAATGACACTATGAGGCCAGGAAAGGACACCTATCCTTGGGATTATTTTTCTCTTCATTCTTGAATGTTAGAAAAAATTTCAACATAGACTCTGCCTTCTCTTCATTATGGGCCATTTCCCCCCCAAAACCCAAGAGAATACAATTTTAATCTTCTTTGTTGAGGTCCCGAAACAGGTTTTTTCTGAGGGTCAGGTTTTGAATCTCGATGAAATTCCATCCAATCTCTTGAATTATATTCTTCATCCATTTGTTTACCTCTGTGAGATCATGACATTCTAAGGCCAGGAACATACGCCTCTCCTTGGGCTTCTTCTTCTCTTTGTTCTCGAATGTCAAAAACTTTTTCAACATAGACTACGCCTTTTCTTCATTACAATCCATTTCCCACCCAAAAAACTAAGATTTTGCTAGTTTGATCTTATATGTTGAGGTCTCAAAAGCAATGTTCACCAACGCCCGAGTTTTGAATCTCCATGACCTTTTGTCCAATCTCTCAGATTATCTATTGCCTCTGCGATATTGTGGCACTCAGAGGCTAGGAATGGATACCTCTCCTTAAAAATATTCTTCTCTTCATTTTTTAATGTTAGGAACTTGTTCATCATAGACTACACCTCTTCATTACGTTCCATTCCCCCAAAAACTCGAGATCCTACCAATCTGATCTTCTTTGTTGAGGTCTCAGAGGCGATGTTTGTCGAGGCCCGAGTTTTAAATATCCATGAACTTCCATCTAATCTCTTGGATTATATGTTTCCTCCATTTGTCTACCTTTGTGAGATCACAACACTATGACACAAGGAATGGACACATCTCCTTGGGCTTCTTCTTATCTTTGTTCTTGAATGTCAAGAACCTATTCAACATAGACTGTGCATTCTCTTCATTATGAGCCATTCCCTTGCAAAACCTGAGAGATTAATATTATGATCTTCTTTGTTGAGGTCTTGGAGGCAGTGTTCGCTGAGGCCTGGGTTCTGAATGTCTATGACCTTCTATCCAATCTCTTGGATTATATATTGCCTCCATTTTTCCACGTCTGTGATATTGCAACACTCTAAGGCCAGGAACATATGCCTCTCCTTGGGATTCTACTTCTCTTTATTTTTGAATTTTAGGAACTAGTTCAAGATAAAATTCACCTTATCTTTATTACGGGCCATTCCCCCCCAAAAATCCAAGAGCCTACCAGTGTGATATTTTTTGTTGAGGTTTCAGAGGTGATTTTCTCTGAGGCCTGAATTTTGAATTTCCATGACCTTCCATCCAATCTCTTGAATTATCTACTGCCTCCATTTCTCTGCCTCTATGAGATCCCAAAAATATGAGGCCAAGTAAATACGCCTCTACTTGAGTTTCTTATTCTCTTCATTCTTGAATGTCAGGAACCTATACAACATAGACAACACCTTCTCTTCATTACAGACCATGTTTCCCCCAAAACCTGAGAGCCTTCCAGTATGATATTCTCTATTGATGTAATGGAGGTCATGTTCACTGCGGTCTGGGTAGTATATCATTAATATAATGAGACAATCTGATACTTTGAGGGTTCTCCTTCAACCCTTTACATTTTTAACAACCACATACTACCAGTGTGTTACAAAAGAGATCCAATTCAAGGTGTAATACCTTTGACCCACACAGGTTGCTAGAATATGGCATGTCATAATTGGTAGGGTAAATAAGTTGTCCATTTTTAATAAACATCTTCTTGTAATATCTTTCTTTTGATAAGACCTTGTGGAATTTTTGGACTGGTGGAATATCTTGCACATCCGAACTCGGTCATGAATCATGTTTCTGTAAAACTCAGTGAACAATTATTCAAATGCATGTGTATACATAACATAAGTTCAATCAGATAAATGAATTATAAATAGAATATAGACTTACTGCAAATGGTGGAGGAGAACTTGAAGAATCTGTAATGATATGGAATGAGCTAGAATTTGAAGAATTGTCCATTTGATACTATAATATTTGTTTTCCTGCATTTGATTGAAAACCATCATCAATACATGAATAAATTCTTAAATGAAAGTTTGGGAAGCATAGATCAATTTAAATTCAAATAGAATTTTGAATTACTTTTAAAATTTGTCGATGTTCTTAATTATTATATGATGCATCGATGCGTCTGTATATACAAAATGCATCTATGAGCTAAATTATGAGAGGAACCGAAGAGTGACCTTTGTTTTTTCTTCTCCAAAGCAAGACCTTTGTAAAATTTTAATTACATAGGTTTACATTTGTATTTTTCCAATAAATTTAATTATTTGATGGTGTGTTTCTATGTAAAAAGTTCACCAATGTTCTTTAAACTGTATAGCACACCGAAAAATTAATTTACAAAAAAAAATAGTGCGTGAATTTATCATCAATGCGTTGAAATATACAACAAAAAAATGAGCGGGATTTTTTTTTTTCTAAATGTATGTGTCTATAAATGATAACCCTAATCATTATTTCATTCTTTTTCTAAAATTAAGAGGGGAAATTTGTGCAAGAGAGATTTACCACCTAAGACTTTGGAGTGAGTAGATTTTTTGAAGATCCAAATTTGTAAGGGATCACTGTAGGTCACATACAAATCTTTAGAGGAGAAATTTCAAGTATGCTATTTGATTCTATTGATCTTCTCAATATTTCCCCTACTTGATTCAAACAATTTTCAATTCATTTCCAAAACAATAATTAAAGGGTTTCATAGTTACCTTCTGTATTGGAATCCCTAGCTTTCTTATTGTTTCTCTCAGTTTTCCTCTATATATTTCAAAAAGAGATTTTTTTTTTAAGCAATAAATTTTTGTAGGTTTTTTTTACTTGTATATGGAATATTTAGTATCTGTTGCAATGGGATTAATCATTTCATTGGATCCCAAACCTAGTCATTGTTAATTTTATTTAACAAAAACACTTTTGTGGTTAGAAGTGCACATTGTACAGGGATATTGCATTTCTATGGATGTTCCTGTCAACAACACCATTGAATTTGAAATGTAAATAACATTGTTTTTAATACCGAAAATGTCATGTTTTAAATTTTTTTGCGGGTTCGGCAGTGCACAATAAATAGTAATGAGGCACCAGTGCTTCTATTATTTTACAGAGCACCACATGAATACAAGAATTTGTAAACAAAATATTTTCGATTACGTAAAATCACGGTAATCATATCCCAATGTGTATACATATGTTTAACACATCGATGCATACTATTTTATTATACACATCGAAATATTATTTGGTAAAATATATTTCATAATTTCTATATTTGATGATTCTTTTTTTATTTTCATAGAATATGGTCGATAGAAGTTCAAGGAAAACAACTTATTGCAGTGAGCGTGACAGTAGCTCAGACAAACAAGAGAACAAGGAAAGTTCTTTAATTTTTATTAAAAAATTAATATATTTGAATTATCTATAGGTTTTAATTAATGATATGTATTGATTAAGTATGACATGAAAAACAAAAACTTGAATAAACTCGATATGATTGTTCGCAATCTAAGTGAAAAAGAGTGTAAAATATTTATGGAAATGTTGCAAAGAGAGGAATTTGGCGGATCAAAAGATAATCAATATGAAATTTTTCTTTGACTTTTCACTAAAAATGAATTTATTAATATTAAAATTGCTAACAAGTTTTCATCACTGAATTTCACATTTTTTTAATGTTTTTCAACGATCAATAGCGAGGGAACAATGTGTCATCCTAAGACTATAAAAATACGAAGGATCTAACTGATGATGACTTGGTCCTCAGTTCATTTGGAGTGGCGCTAGAAGTTAATGAGAGGGGGATTGTTTTTTATAAAAATTTGAGGCATATACTGGAAAGAATGCGTAGACATACTTTCCACTTACAATACAAAAAGCAACCCAATGACTCCAAGAGTATTATGATTTTTGTTTTTCAGGAAGATTATGCAAATTCTAAGGGAAAAACGAGGGGGAAACCAATACATGTCGATAGGGATGTTCAAAAAAACATACAAGGAGATGGTAAGAGAAATTAACATAATTTCATCGCAAGAGGAGCCACCCCAACAAAAATGCACATTAGAGGTATGAAATCATTGATTTATTCTGTTATGTACATTGAATTTAGATATCACATGAAATATTAACTTTCAATAGTTTTTTTGCAGAAAAAAATAAAATGGAACCCATTCAACCCATAAGACATGATGACGAGGAAGAAAATGGTTGATCACAAAGTTTGTGAGTACTTACATTTTCAACCTTATTTAATATTTTATCTTTGTTGTGATCTTTTTATTTAAATAATTAATTTACACTTTTCCATGGATGTCTTCTAATAGGTGCTAACATACAAAGAAGATCCAACCAAAGAATTGATCGACATTGGGTTAAGTATGGGTTGTGAGTATATGTTGAAGTATCAAGATTTAATTGAAAATTTTGTAAGTAACCATGTTGCTTAATTTTCCTCGTTTTATATTTAATGGAACAACAAGAAACCTTTATATTAATTATATCGGCTATTCTTTGTCATGGCGTATTAAACATGCATGAAACAAAGTATGGAGTGTAGCCAATAGAAGATATTTTGAGAGACGACATGCAACATGGCTTCAAAAGAATGTGTATTATTTATGAAACAATTTCTTCTACAATAATCTTTTTTATTTACACAATCATGTATATTCTACTATATAAATGTAGATTTAATTATTACACATTATTTCTATGTTTATAGATGGGACATGAAGAGGTTGAACTTCAAAAGAAATCCAATTAAGAAAACATTGGGTTAAATAAACAAAGTATAATATCACCTACAAGTGATGAAGAAATGAGGTATGCACACATCTTGAGTGATGAAAATAGTTCAAGTGATGAATGCCAATCTATATAATTGAATGTTACTACAAGTTGTGTGTTTTGGAATATTTGTTGATGAAAATCATGGATTTTGTTTAATGTACTCGACATATTGTCCCAATTACATGAGGACATGTTACCAAAAAGTGTAGCAATTGCATATTGGTTTCATTTTGATTATTGTGGAATTTTGTGTTGTCCCATTTTGTATGGCGATATGTCTCTTATTCATACATATAATAAAATGAGTTTCTTATTTTATTGCATTGTCAAATATTGTAAAAAGTTGCATTGTTGATTAATTAATATATGGATGATTTACATTGTTACATATAACATGGGTGTAATATGTTTCATAACACATTAATGCAATCATTATATCAAAACCCAACAACAAAAATATAAAAATTAATTGATGATTTTGAGATGATTAATTGAAAATTTGTAAAAAACAATTAATTAAAATATATACATATAAGTGCATTGTATTATTTTAACCTCACTAAATGGTGAATGTCATAATATAAACAAAAGTTCATTTTTATGAGTTACACACACCAGTTCCTATTAATTACATTGAAGCACCAATGTTAAAAATTGTGAAAAAAAAACATCATTATTGTATACGACATAATGCATGATTATATTTATCGTTTCAAAATATTATGGTGCACATGATTACAATACACACTAGTGATTTACATATATTATATGCATTGGTCCTTAACATATAGTATATGCATCGATTCTTAGTAACAAATAGTGGCGCTAACATCACACCTCAAATGTTTGAAATTTCACTTCCCTCTGGTGCACATGGTAATATAGGCATTGGTGCGTACAAATTATATAAGCATTGGTGTTCCATAAAAAAAAGAATGACCTGGTGCCTAATATTTATATGAGTGTTGATGCAACATTATAACAAAAAAGATAGAAATGGTGCATAATAAATATACGAGCCCTGGTGCTTTTTAGGTTTATGTATGCACATGTGTGTGTTACTTAAGAATGCATCGGTGTGTGTTACCAATACGAGAACCTAAAAAAAAACCTCCACAAAAACATCCAACTTCCCATTTGTTTTTAGTTATAGAGAATATCTGTTAATACCTCTACTAAAACCTCCACTACGAATAACAAAGGTTTTTTTTTTTTTTTTGCCCAATCTTGTAACATTAAAAACCTTTGAAAAAACCTCCACTACAAGGTGTTTTCCTTGTAGTGTAGAAAACAAATCGAGCGAACATATTTCACTAGAATTCAACGTGTACTTGGCTTATTTATTTCTCTTCAATGACATCTTCATCAATAGAGACTGAATCCCACCTTGCTAGATATGGTTTCACTACATTTCCATCATTAAGTATCCCTACGAGGTTGTCTTGCAAAATGAGTTTGAAAATTCTCACATTTTCTTTGCCAAAGGAACTCAGGTATTTAACGGGACACCCATGTCACATCTCATCTCTCAGCTCCATCAATATTTCCTCAACCTCCTGAAAACCACTAGCAATATTGACATCACGCCTACCACCTGTGTCATGACGGGGGTCAATATTATGTAATATCAGGATGTAACATAGCTTAGCAAACAAAATTTCTTGTACGTGACGTTGGTCTGGGAGTCCTATTTAGAATTTTATTCTATGTATCTCTTCTTCTTGGAAGCAAGAACAAACACCACTGATATGCCAGTTTCATGACCCAAATTTATTTACACACAAACTTTCCCTTTATTAGGATTTGATTCATGTGTGTTAATGATACCCTATAAAAACAATTCACACAATAGAACAAGAATGCCACTAACAACATCAACATCACACTTACCAACTATGTCATGACGAGGGTTAATATTCTGCAATTTTAGGATGTCATGCAACTCAACAAATGGAATTTTTTGTATATGTTGCTAGATTGGGGAGTTTTGTTCTGAATTTTATTCTACATATCTCTTCTTCTTGGAAGTAAGAACAAACTCCACTAATATTCTAACTTCATAGTATGAATTTATTTACACACGGACTTGCCATTTATTGGGCCTTGATTCATGTGTGTTAATGATACCTTGTAATTTTTTCCTTGTAGTATATTATACACACTGAAAAATTTAGATTTTCGCTAGACAAAGGTAAGAATTTATAATTGTGTAATTAACATAAATTGTATGGTGCAGTGGTGGATGGCTTGGCTTGTGCAATTTACTAGAGTAAACAAATTATTCAACATATATCTGCATATTAATATATTGTCCAATTTCAATGATATTTGTATTTCAGTCCTTTCATGTTTTTCCCATGGACTTCAATATGTTTACTCTCCATATATATATATATATATATATATATATATATATATATATATATATATATATATATATATATATATATATATATATATNATTCCAAGTTGTTTTATTTGATTGATCTGCAAAAAATCACAATAGAACAAGAATATGGTGACATATTTGATTTTTCTAGAAATTTTGAACATCATGGGTTTGTTGGGGCCATCACTTTACAAAGAGAAATCTACAAACTTATTCGCCACTCATAATGTGACAAACTTATTCAATACTCAGAAGTGAACTTGGTGCTCAATCTAGGAACAAGTCCAAACTCAGAAAAAATATTAAAACAAAAGCACAAGTTTCCAGTAGGTTTGCAGTGGTCGAAGTATGCATACCTTTGAAACCTTTCAACCATTATTTAAAATACTTAGGCATGAATTTTTTTGATGAAAAGGAATGGTTATCCTTGTACCAACATTTTTAAAATTTTGTTGGGCTAAAGAAATATAGGCAACATTTTCACCTATGTTTATATCCTTTTGCAAAAATATCAATTAGTCCTCAAGAAATGTGTTCTTATGCCTAATGTTGTATTTTATTTTGTATTATGACAAATAAATAAAGAAATGTTTATAACATAAATTTATAACAATTTTATGAACAATCATAAAACATAAAATATGAAACAAATATTACACATATAGTCCAAAATGAGACTCCAAAACCATCAAATGATTTTATTAATTCAATTCTGAAATACAACCAAAAACATTCTTTCATACCCTAGAATGGGAAGGGATAGAATACGACTTAGAAGTTAGAGGTGGAATGTTACATCACACAAAGATGACTAGTGTCTTCTAAGTAAAACCAATACTGAGAAAAAATAGATCAACAAACCACAATATGCCACTATCTTGACTCTACAAAAAAATCTTAATTAACACTGAAAATCAATTTAGAAATCCAATAATAATTTACAGACTATCATAAACAAATGATCAACCTTATGAAGCATGTCAACAATCACTTCTTGGTCCTTATTATTTCCACCTTCAGTAATAATCTGCTAGCAATAAGAAATTATTAGCTTTTAAGTGATTCAGAAATGAATGAAGTAGTAATATAATCTCACTCTAGAGCAAGAGAAAACCTTATTAGAGTTTTTGATTCTATATCTCTTCTCTCTTTTCCCTTTCATGTGCGATCAAATTCACAGTGAGCCTCATAGTTATATTGAGAAAATAAAACATTACCATTGTGTAATGAAAATGAAACCACATGAGTAGACATGTGATGTTCAATCCTTGGGAATATTTGAAAATAAACATCCTTTCTTTCTCCCTAGGGGGGCCCACCTATAGTTAAATATTTAATATCATTAATTAATTAATTAATTAATTAATTGTGACTTACAATTATTTACAGGCTAGTGGCTAATTTGCGAGTTTTCAATTCAACATATGGCGACTCCACAGGGTAGGGAATTTTTGATTGGCTAGAACTAAAGAATATCTGGTTTTGTTGGTATCATATTTTGCTAGAAATTGTCAAGCATTTATCTGATATACTCTTGCAAAAGAAAATTGTATGGAGGGAAGAATAGGCAAGAATAAAATGGAAACAACTTTGCACATCATGTTTCAACAAGAAATCTGTAGGCATAAGAAACTACTACATAATTAGCGTTATGTGTTGAATTTTTTTTTATTACGTTAACATTAGATTTACCATAGAAATTTGAACTTATTTTGCATGATCGTTTTACCATAGGCGATGTTTCACCATCACCACCCAACCATAGGCACCTACTTGTGCCACCCCTGAACATAACATATACATCACGGGAAACCCTTCTACATAAGGGGAGAAAACCAAACAACCTTCTTATAGAGAATATCATTTCCAAGAAAAAATAACCAAGAACAAGATCTATCCACTAGAGGAAACCAACAAGA
This sequence comes from Picea engelmannii, assembly GCA_009831015.1. Classification (NCBI taxonomy): domain Eukaryota; kingdom Viridiplantae; phylum Streptophyta; class Pinopsida; order Pinales; family Pinaceae; genus Picea; species Picea engelmannii. The sequence continues at coordinate 112,499 of ML806245.1, read as the reverse complement.
AAGAATCCAACAACATATATGCAACTCACCCTAGCCATAGCACTAGGGTGTCTAGCCTCCACTAGCGTACCACCAACAATACTGCAATAAACCCTAGCTAGAGTGATAGGGTAGTTGGCCTTCACCAATGCAACACAAGGAGATAAGATAAACCCCAACCAGAATTGCGCCATCATTCCTATTTCAGTTGTAGTTTCACCTATAGCTCTCTCCACCAAACTTATGCTATAGATAAGAGTGAGAGAGTGTTTCAAATGAGGAAGGAGTCGCCCTTCTTTATACTAATATGTCCAGTGAATTTTCTAGCAGGGTCGACCCGACTTTCTGGAAAATAGAATTTTTTGTTTATCTTTTTCTTCTGGAGCCGACTTTACTTCTGGAGCATTATAATTATTATTTATTATTTTACGTGAGGTAGAGTTGGATATTCTTGAGTTATTGGCATCTTCATTTATAATAAATGTTATCTCAGAGATGAATACCTCTTGTAGCTACCAAAAACATCAACACTCCCTCTTAGCTAAGGAGGTATTCTCCATGATGTTTTTCCTCTGGTCCTCATAGCCTCGTAGGCTATTCTATGGTCCTCCAACCATGCCATGGTCATGCATACCATTTTACTGGTAGCATCATCACGTCGCACATGGCTACACCTAATGTGGAACTTTTCTAGGGCCTCATTACCACTAGAATATACTATGACCTACACGCCCATAGGACCTTCTTTTTCCAATACATTATGAATACCAACTATAGTTACAATTTCAACACTCCCTTTTAATTAGGGAGGTATTCATAACAACCAATTAATTTGTACTCAAGTTGAAAAATCTATCCAGTGAAAGGTTACATCAAAATATCATCGTCTTCATAACCTACAACAACATGTAATAACACATTACATATAATCATCATTTGCATCATCTCATGGAGTAACCCTCCATCTCACAGATCCATACTCAAGCTGAGTAACCAAGCATGATGTTGAATAATTTAGGCGCTAAACCCTGTGTAATGCACAATTATCACACACTCAACAGAGAGACTAGTGAAAATCATAACCATTCTTCTAACCATATGAATCATAGATTGACTCTCTATCATATGGATCACAGAAGAATAATTGTCCTCACAGATGTTGAAAGCTACATCATGGGCTACTGAGACCATTCTTCTAACCATATGAATCGTAGAGTAACCCTCTATCATATGGATCATGAATTAAACCTACATAGAATAAAACATGTCTCCATAGATGTTGAAATCCACACCATGGGATACAAGGACCATTCTTCCTAATCTGGTCACTATCTGTGACACATGAAGAATGATTGTCCTGCACCATTTTTCCTAATATGGTCACTATATGTGACACAGGGAAAATGATTGTCCTATACCAATCTACCTAATATGGTCACTACCTATGAAACAAGAAGATGAACCATTCTTCCTGACTGGGCAATGCCCTAGTAGAATGACTGTCATGTACCATTTTCATCCTGAAAATGAGTGTCCATGGTATATCAACAATCGGTCAAACCTAGACCATTTTCCACTATGGGAATGTCCACTAGCAATCTACACATCCTGGACTAACTGTCCACTAGCACACTGACTATCCATGATACCAATCATCAACACTCCCTTTCAACCAAGGGAGAAATATCCACAAGCACTATCTTGTCCCTTAAGTGTACAAACTTTATCCTAGACAGAGGCTTTGTAAAAATGTTAGATGTCTTCTCATCGGTGGAGATGTACTGGAGATTCACTTCTCCCTTCTGGACTCTGTCATGAAGATAGTAATATTTGATATCAATGTGCTTCGATATATCATGAAACATCGTGTTCTCTGAAATCCTCACACAACTTTGATTATCACAATATATCATGGTCAAATTCAAAACCTGATCAAATAGTCTAGAAATCATCTTACAGAGCCACACTATTTCCATACAAGCTTCACAAGGTGCAATATACTATGCCTCTACAGTGTTGAGTGCGACAGACTTCTGCTTCCTGCTAGTCCAATATATCGTAGTAGAGCCCAAACTTAATCATGCACCTGAAGATCTCTTTATGTCATCTACACTCCCTCCCTAATCAGATTTTGTATATCCCTGCATTTGTACATCACTATTTAAGACATATCTCAAACCATAGTTCAACATTCCACATAGATATCTCTAATATGCTTTGCAACTATCAAATTCTCATGTCTCAATTCCACATGGAACCGTCTCAATGTATTCACAACAAAGCATATGTCTGGCCTAGTATTTACCAAATACATCAGTGATCCAATCAACTGTCGATACATGGATGCATCTACTGGTGCAAAATATCAGTCTCTCAACTTATTTAAGTTCATCACCATGGGAGTGGCCATGGATTTACAATCCATCATCCCAAATCTTTGAAGTATCTTCACAACATACTTCCCTTGACCAAGGAATATTTCTCCTGGCTTCTGCCATACTTCTAACCCCAAGTAATAGTGCATAAGAACAAGATCCTTCATATCAAATTTAGCGGCTAGATCCCTCTTACAATAAAGAATGAGAGGCTTTGTACCTGTCAGAAACAAGTCATCAACATATAGTAGTAAAATCACAGGTGCATCATTCACAATCTTGAAGTAAAGGTTCGGTTTTGCATAACTCTTGGAGAATCCAAGTCTTGTCAAATAATTGTCGATCCATTCATACAAATATCTTGGATCTTGCTTGATTCCATACAAGTCCTTCTTTAATCTGCAAACATGAGACTCTCTAGAGTGAACCTCAAAACCTTGAGTTTGCTCGATATACACTTCTTCTTCAATCACTCCATTCAAAAAAGTTTTCTTCACATCAATCTAGTGAAGACTCCAACCCAAAGAGGCTATAAGAGATATAATGGATCTGATAGAAGTGTATCTGGCATCAGGTGAAAATGTCTCATCATAGTATTATCCCTCTTTATTGGAGAAACCTCTAGCCACGAACCTCTCATTGTGCTTCGCGATGCTCCTTTCAGTTGCATCTGAGATCCTCTAGATCTCCTAAAGGCTACCTCCTCCTTAAAGGAAACATCCCTACCCACCTCAATATTTCTTTGACCCGAGATGTAGATCCGATATGCCTTCAATGATTCATAGTACCCAAAAAATGTACCCTTCATGTCTGAAAGGTATAACTTCGTCATTTTACCCTTGGGTACGTGAATGTAAACATGACACCCAGATATCTTGAAGTGTTCAACCTGTCACTATAACCAACCTGTCACAATCACTGCCACTGTCTCATCCATGAGACCATATCCACTCCAGAAATCAACTGTCATAGGCCCACACAAATCTGAATTCACAAGTCCAATATCCCCTTGGATCTACTGTCACTACTTGGAAAAGATCCCTTGGCATTTGTGCCAAGAGCACAACCTCTGAAAATTCCATCATGCTTAACAAAGAGCTTTGGAAGCCCCATCACCATCTTCCCTGGAATGGGAAGATCTCTATAATGAAAATGAGAAAGTCTCATGTGCCATAAATCATTCAGACTAATAAAATCATGCACCAGGGCCTGAACTGGTCGAACTGTCAATCTGTAAAAAATCCTTCTCTGGTCAGACTTCTTCATGTCTCAAACTAGAGACTATATAATATGTTTCCTTATGCAACCGTCACTATATCTCCCTCTTATAGCTATCACTAGTGTCCCGTCTCCTTCTCGGAACAAGAAACAAGAACAACAATATTTCCATGGCAACCTCCATGGAATTTAACAAGATAGTCTGCCCAGAATAGAAAACAAAACAAGAATATATCCTCGAGGGCATATCAACAAGAGAATATCTAGTATTTAAGTGGTTAGTATAATGATCATAACTTCAATAGATCAAGATGCAACGTACGATCACAATAATTCCATAACAGCTAGAGACATATCAAAACAATCAAACCTGGAGGGTGTGTTGTTCCTCTGGATGTGATGGATATGAGATCCCTCTGGATCTATGATTTCTTCTTGGAAAAAATATCCCTTCTCCTGCAAACACCCTCAAGATATTGTTACAGTTTAAACATATATAAGTACATAACTTCGGTAGCAGTAGTAAGGTAAATATCACGATCTTCCTTCCAGTGATTAGACTATTCTGAAGGAAACCAAGCTCTGATTCCATGTTAAAATTTTGTTGATTACATTAACATTATATTTACCATAGAAATTTGAACTTCTTTTACATGCTCATTTCACCATAGGCGATGTTGCACCATCTCCACCAACCATAGGCACCTACTTGTGCCATCCCTGATCATAACATATACATCCTAGGAAACCCTTCTACACAAGGGGAGAAAACCCACCGACCTTCTTATAGAGAATATCCTTGCCAAGACAAAATAACCAAGAACAAACTCTATCCACTAGAGAAAACCAGCAAGAAAGAATCCAACAACATAAATACAACACACCCTAGCCAGAGTGATAGGGTGTCTAGCCTCCACTAGCGTACCACCAACAATATTGTATCAAACCCTAGCTAGAGTGCTAGGGTAGCTAGCCTTCACCAAAGAATAACCAAGAGATAATATAAAAACCAACCAGACTTGTTTCATCCTTCCTATTGCAGTTGCGGTTGCAGATACAACTCTCTCCACCATACTTTCACTATAGATAAGAGTGAGAGAAGGTGTCAAATGAGGAAGGCATCACCCTTGTTTATACTAATTTGTCCAGTAAATTTTCTAGCAGGGCCGACCCGACTTTCTGAAAAATATAATTTATGTTTATCTTTTTCTTTTGGAGCCGACTTTACTTCTGGAGCATTATAATTCTTCTTTATTATTTTTTGTGAGGCCGACTGGGATATTCTTGAGTTCTTGGCATATTCATCTATATCAAAGGTTATCTCGTAGGTGAATACCTCCCTCAACTACTCAAAACATCAACATAACGGACCCAAAATAAGATCATCTGTTTTTTTTTGTTCTTAATTTCACAACAAATCAACACAATTTTGCAGCTAGCATGACAAAATAAGTGGATTAAGTGATCCAATTTGAATCAAACATAATTTCAAAGAAAGAAAAAATCCAGAACCGATGAAATTCAAAAAGAAAATCAATTGTACAGACAAGAAAAGAAGTAAACATAACCAAAGAAAATATATACAAAATTCATTAAGAATATGATCAATCAAATCTTTCTGGTTCAACATAATGCTTCAAATGTGAACCATTTTTTGTATAAGAAAACAATCTCTCTTCTATGTATTTTAGTAAGTATGAATTGTTACCTATGACATAGGCGATTTTTTATGGACCCAACCAAAGATTCTGAAATTCAAAATGTTTCCCTTTATCAATGTGTGCAAAATCTCAAAGCAACACTTCTTCATCAACCCTAAAGATAACATATTTAGTTTTTTTATCAAAGTATTTCTTAACAGTTTGCTTCCTTTTTGTCAGATTTTCTAAAGCATGGTTTCTTTGTTCTTCCAAGGCAAGAAAAATATTTATTATTTGAGAAATATTTGTTGTGTTCAATTATTCGGCCTATAATGCTAATCAAAGAGAGGTAATTTCAATTTCTACATGCATAATATCTTCTTGTCCATATAAGAGCTGGAATGGAGTATGGTCAGCGCTAGATTCATTCGTGGTATGATCTACCCAAAGTGCATACGTGGGTAGTGTATGCCACTGGCAGGGTTTATCATCTATGATCTTCCTTAAATAAAATTGACCAAGTTTTTATTGGTATACTCAACTTGTCCAATTCTTTGTGGATAATAGGTAGAAGAAGTAAAATGTTTCACACCAAATTTACTAATAAATTGAGTGAAGTTTGCATAAATGAAAGTTGACCCATTATCAGAAATAATTTCAATAGGATCAAGACCAAAATGAGAAAAGACATTAGATTCCGGGAAAGAAATGACCTGCTCATCTTGTGCACGCTTGAATGGTACAACTTCAGTCCACTTAGTAAAGTAGTATGTTGTTGTAAGTATAAAAATATGTCCAACAAAATATGGAGGATTGATAGGACCAATGAAATCTAAACCCCATTTAGAAAATGAAAAATCAGGAAGAACAAGTTGCAAGGGCATGGCAAAAAATTGTTCTTTACTAGCAAACTTTTGACACTTATCACAAGCCCTTGTAAATTTAAATGAAACTCTAAAAATGAAAGGCCAATAATACCTTGTTCGCAATATTATAAAGGCAGTGGCCTTTTCTACAAAGTGACCATCAATATAAATGTTTGAATTTTCTAATATGTGAATTCATCTCAAGATTTTATAGGTTGTTTCATCATCTATACATCGTAACAACAAACCATCAGCACATCTTTGAAATAAAGAATTTCCCAAGTTAGATATTTAGAGGCTTCAAGGGGGATCCTCCTACGTTGATGAGATTCTAGGTAATTAGGACACTTCTGGAATTACAAATAATAAACAAAGTCCTTAAATACTAAGGGTGTTCAACAAGATCAAGATTCTAATTTTCAATTAAAAAACAGTTTCGATAGGGCATTTTCATCGTTTTCAGAAGAATCACTTGGTTCGGGATGTTGAGCCAAGTGAAGTGATAAGTCGCATCCCTTGATAATTTTTTATATTGTGATTGTTAAATCATGTTCTTGAATTTTTGCAAGCCAATGTGCAAGTTTTCCTAAAAGATGAGTTTGTGAAAGTAAAATCTTGACAGCAGGTAAAGAGACTTTTACCTATGTATGCTTGCCAAGAATAAAGTGGTGAAATTTTTCTATAGCCTTAACAAGAACAAAAATATGTTTTTCAATAAGAGAATATTTGATTTCATCATCAGATAGGCTCTGGCTCATGTAATCTACAGGTTGTTCGTTTTTCTGATCATATTTTTGCAGAAGAACAACATAAATTGATTTTTCTATTGAGTTTGTATAAATAATAAAGTCTTTATCAAAATCCAGTTTCACCAATACCAGTGCAAAACTTATTGTTTTTTTAATTCCTACAAAATATTTTTTGACATCTTTCATCCAAGAAAATGATTGATCATGTTTCAGCATGTTATGAATAAGCTTAATCATTACAACAAAATTAGGAACACATATTCTAGCGAGATTAATTCTTCCCATAATTTCAAATTTAAAAAGAATTAGAATGGCGATTGTTAGCGACATTTCTTGTCCTAGGCACAAGAGTATTCGGGTCTGCAAGTTGCACGAGAAGCGCCTGAGCGCAGCGTGGAAAAAACTCGTTTTAAGGCTTCCAATCAAGTGGGCGGGTGAAATTACATTGTCAATGGCCCGGATTCATCCATAAGAACAGATCAACGGTCATCGGGATTTCAGGGCTACCAAGTTAACCGATATATAGTGCCAGAGAAAGCGACTATATTTCAAGACTAAATCTGGGTCGTCTGATCCAGCGACACATAGTGCGAGATCTAGTCGGAATATCGACATTCGGGAGTTCGAAAGGTGAAAGTCCCTCTTCATCTCACATATCGAAATCCCAAACCCCGGAATGCCGAAAGCGCCCAGAGTCAGGCTCGCAGTATCGCGAAGTAGCCTCAGTCGTTCATCCACAGGAGCCACCTAGCACGCGATTAGGCTCCCCACTTTTTCACCCATCATGACTTCGAAGTGCAAGGAACAGCTCCGTCATTTACCGATGCGCGAGGTGCCGAGAGTGTCCAGGACCTGGGCCCACAACATCACCGAGTAAGTTCAGGACCGTCAGATTTGAGAGGGACGCGTGGCGCCCACTTAAGCCATCTCGGCATTTCGCTCATCGCAACTGTGAATAAGAAAGGATTAACTCCTTCCATTCGCAAACGTCGAAAGCACTTTGGGAATAAACATAGGGTCACAGCCCGTGGTCACTTAGGAAAGAAAGGAGTTGTGTAAAAGAGGTCGAAGGCGTCGAGTCTAGTCGCCCAAAGGATCATCTTGATCTCCATGCACCATCTGATTCGAACTCGAGCCTAGTTTTCGCTTGGAGTAAATGAAGGTGAGGAGGGGTGGTTGAAAACTCTACTTAGGCATTACGTGTAAGGTGTAGATAATCTGGCAAGCGGTCTACTCGAGAGGGTCCTGTGTACCCGTTTTTTCAAAAGAAGCCATGTTGAGTCCTCGACCAGCCGGAGGAGGTCTGCACACGCTAGCTCAGTGCTTAATGGCTCAGCTACTTCCCTTGCAGGAGCCATGCGCAGTTAAGATGGCATTTGACAAAGAATATCCGCCTGAATTTGGCTGAGGGGACACCAAGCCTTGAGTGACCGAGCACGCCTCTGTTAGGCGATTTTTCTCTGAGTATATAAACTCAGTCTTTGTATTTTGTAAAGGATTGATGGTAGAGCGAAGCTCCCGATTGTAATGTTTTAACAGGCACTCTAGTTCTCTGGTGATGCATCTGTATGTAAGATATCTCATTTTATGAAAGACAATTTCCTTATTCCATCTAGTTTTCATCTCATACTGAGGGAGTTCATGATTGACTGATTCACATGAATTATTGCAGTTGTGTTATGATAAAGGATTTATTGTGGAACTATTGTATTCTCTGGTTTTCTGCGTTTGAATGTAAGAAGATCTCACATTTAAATGCATTCTCCTACAGTCTGCTAGAAACCTGATGTTGACAACAGACCTTTGCATCTCTCTTATACAAGTCTTCCCCCTACTCACCCTTACTACAACTCACTGTCTGGAGTATATCTAAGACCTCACTTGCCTGTGCATGCCTGGCCTAGTTTCAGAGTTGAAACAATATCATCCAAGTTTACTCCCATTCGATCACCCCTTTCATACACAAATCGTGACATAAATTGATGGGCGTCGGGCTCTACTCCTGCCGTAATCCAGGAGTGACTTTCGTCGCCAACATTTTTGGCATCGTTGTCGGGGACGAAGTTGAAGATTTTCTCTAGGAAGAACGACATTGAGCCTCTGATTTTGAAGGTGCATCAGACATCAGAGCCCTTCAAGATTTCTATTGTGCACCTAGCGACTCCACTGTGGCAACTCCATTATTCCCACATCACTGTTTCAGCTGTGGCTACTGTTAGCACACCTGAAAGCTGACCCTAAGGAGCTTTCTCGAGAAGGTTTCAACAGCTGCTTTATTAGCCTGAGAAGCTTCTTGGGGTAACGACAACGTTAAGATCTGGCCTTTGATGGTGAACAAGGACCAGACATATTTGAAGCTGCGCATCTTTCACCTAGCGACTCCATGATTCGAGGATCGATTAGCGACTCCACTGGTTCGATATGGAGAAAATTATGGCTCAAAGGTTTGCTTTCTGTGACTTTTCCCAGATAGTTGGTTTTCCTAATGCACTTCCTGATAGAGACTAATGGGAAGATTTCCTCCCTGAATTTCATGCAACAAGTTGGGAGGAACCAGCTGAGCATTTACTGGACTTCCATGAAGCTATTCACCGACACAATATCATGCATGAGGATGTCTGGATTAATCTCTTCAGGTGTTCATTGAAGGGAGTTGCTCTTGAGTGGTGTCGATCGCTTCCAGCTGCGAGCATCCGCTCTTTAACAGGTTTTCATACAGCTTTCAATTCATTTTGTAAAGATTATTTTCCAGCTGATTGTTTGTATGAAAATTGTTGTGAGGAGTTTTCTTCACTTCATGAAGCCTCTACTGGCCCTAAAGACCAGGTCCATGATGAAGCTTTTACTGTGGAGGAAAGCATTTTCCAGGAAAATATGGAGGTGTTGAATGATATTAATTGTGTTAGCCCTATAACAGAAGCATCTGACATTATATCAGATGCCTCTATTCTTTTAGATATTCATAACGATCAACATGCCTCTTGTGGAAATTGTGAGTTTATAGAGCAAATGTGGTCCATGGTAGATGACTCACCTGGATATCGGGTTGAAGCAGATGTTCCTAGTAGCTCTGCTCATGATGACGAAGACCCTCTCTTTTTAAAAGAGGGGTTAGTTGTGGAAGAGGAATCTTCTCTTTTCCTCCAGGGGGTTTCTCACGATATATTTTTACCTGGGATTAAAGAGAAAAAGATTATGTATGAGCAACCAGAACCAGCAGGTCCCACTATCCCTAAAACATAATTTTTTTACGGGATCACTGTTCTGGAGGAGGATCATATCAATGAAGGACACCCCCTTTTTTATGTATATTATAGTGATGATGAGCAACAAGCTTATCCTACATTTGATCACTATAAAGATATTGAAGAGCCAGTCAACAAGCAGAACCACCCCATGGTCCCTATTTATGATGAATATGAATCAGACCTGGGGGAGAGCCAAGAAGAGGAGAAGAAAGAACCAGTGGAACATGTGACTTCCTGCCCGGAGCCTGCCCATTCACCTATGCAGACTCATGAAGTTTAGCCCTGTAGGAGTAGTTGTGGAGTAGAGCAGGCATGTTGCTACCCTTTTCACAGGGTTGGCCACTCATTCTATGATCCTGTCAGCGAGTACATGGAGTGGCATGTCCTTTATGCCTTGGAGCCGCACTATTCCATATCAACTTCACCCTGTGAGGAGAAGTTGAAGAGTGTAGTCGTTCTTTTGTCACGGTTACACCGTCTGTTGGTGATCATCAACAGAAAGAAAGAGCTTCCCTTCAGGAAGTTACTTGATTAGCTATGGTGGAATTATTCTTTCACCTAGCCCCATGTAAAGTGTTGTATTAGTTTAGGATTGTATATAAATAAGCTCCTTTGAGCATGTATCTTTATTTTGTTGCTTTTATTTTTCGGCCTGTATTTTCAGCAGCGGGATGTTTTGAGCCTGACTCCATAGCCCAACAGCAAGGCACTGAAGCTGTGGAATGAGTTCTTAGAGAATCACATGGATGACTCTATCCCCCATGGAGCCTAATGTTAGCGACATTTCTTGTCCTAGGCACAAGAGTATTCGGGTTTGCAAGTTGCACGAGAAGCGCCCGAGCGCAGCGTGGAAAAATCTCATTTTAAGGCTTCCAATCAAGTGGGCGGGTGAAATTACGTTGTCAATGGATCGGATTCATCCATAAGAATAGATCAACGGTCATCAGGATTTCAGGGCTACCAAGTTAACCGATATATAGCGCCAGAGAAAGCGACTATATTTTAAGACTAGATATGGGTCGTCCGATCCAACGACACATAGTGTGAGATCTAGTCGGCATATCGGCATTCGGGAGTTCGAAAGGTGAAAGTCCCTCGTCATCTCACATCTCGAAATCCCGAACCTTGAAATGCCGAAAGCACCCAGATTCAGGCCCGCAGTATCGCGAAGCAGCCTCAGTCGTTCATCCACAGGAGCCACCTGGCGCGCGATTAGGCTCCCCGCTTTTTCGCCCATCGCGATTTCGAAGCGCAAGGAACAGCTCTGTCATATTCCCGATGTGCGAGGTGTCGAGAGTGTCTAGGACCTGGGCCCACAACATCATCGAGTAAGTTCAAGACCGTCAGATCTGAGAGAGACGCGTGGCGCCCACTTAATTCATCTCAGCGTTTCACTCATCGCAATTGTGAATAAGCAAGGATTAACTCCTTCCATTCACGAACGTCTAAAGCACTTTGGGAATAAACATAGGGTCACAGCTCGTGGTCACTTGGGAAAGAAAGGAGTTGTGCAAAAGAGGTCGAAGGCGTCGAGTCTAGTCGCCCAAAGGATCATCGTGATCTCCATGCACCATCTGATTCGACCTCGAGCCTGGTTTTCGCTTGGAGTAAATGAAGGTGAGGAGGGGTGGTTGAAAACTCTCCTCAGACATTAAGTGTAAGGTGTATATAATATGGCAAGCGGTCTGCTCGAGAGGGTCCTGTGTACCCTTTTTTTCAAAAGAATCCATGCTGAGTCCTCGACCAGCCGGAGGAGGTCTGCACACGCTAGCTCAGCGCTTAATGGCTCAGCTACTTCCCTTGCAGGAGCCATGCGCAGTTAAGGTGGCATCTGACAAAGAATATCTGTCTGAATTTGGTTGAGGGGACACCAAGCCTTGGGTGACCGAGCACACCTCTGTTAGGAAATTTTTCTCTGAGTATATAAACTCGGTCTTTGTATTTTGTAAAGGATCGATGGTAGAGCGAAGCTCCCGATTGTAATTTTTTAATAGGCACTCTAGTTCTCTGGTGATGCATCTGTATGTAAGATCTCTTGTTTTAGGAAAGACAGTTTCCTTATTCCATCTAGTTTTCATCTCATACTGAGGGAGTTCATGATTGACTGATTCACATGAATTATTGTAGTTGTGTTATGATAAAGGATTTATTGTGGCACTATTGTATTCTCTGGTTTTCTGCATTTGAATGTAAGAAGATCTCGCGTTTAAATGCATTCTCCTACAGTCTGCTAGAAACCTGATGTTGACTACAGACCTTTGCATCTCTCTGATACAAGTCTTCCCCCTACTCACCCTTACTACAACTCACTGTCTGGAGTATATCTAAGACCTCACTTGCTCGTGCATGCCTGGCCTAGTTTCAGAGTTGAAACAATATCGTCTGAGTTTACTCCCATTCGATCACCCCTTTCATACACAAATCGTGACATAAAATGATGGGCATCGGGCTCTGCTCATGCCGCAATCCAGGAGTGACTTCCGTCACCAACAGCGATAACCCTTTCAAGGTCAATGTTGATCCTTGAATTTGAAATAATGTGACCAAGAAGTTTACCTTGGGTGACACCGAAAATAGATTTTACAGGGTTTAGAGACATGCCAAATTTTTTGTATCGCAAAAAGACCTTTTTAAGATTATCAAAATGATCTGATCGATTTTTAGAATATAGAGTTAAGTCATCAAGATAAATCTAAATTATCTTGTTCATACGATTATCAAAATCTATTTGCATAGCTTTCTGAAAAGTGGCACCTGCATTATATAAGCCAAAAGGAATGCCCTCCTAGGAAAAGGTGCCCCTTCAAGTTGTGAACTTGGTTTTATATATGTATGTCCTTTTAACTTTGATTTGATTATAACTAGAAAAACTATCAAGTAAGGACATCATTTATGATCCTGCAACTTGCTGCAAAATCATCTCCATATCGGGAAGAGGAAAGTTATCCTTAACTCTAGCTCTGTTAAGTGCACAAAAATTCACACATAAATGAATATCACCATCATTTTTGTACAGAAACCGGATTCGACACCTACTCATAGTATTTAAATGGAAAAATTAAATTAGCATTTATTAACTTTTCCACTTATTTTCTAATGGTAGCTTCAAGAGCAGGATTATTGGGCCTCTATTTTTGCCTGAAAGTTTTTTCTCATTCCTTAATCGGAATAGCATATTGGATGAAATTAGGATCAAAACCACAAAGATCCTCATAAGACCATGCAAAAACATCTTTAATTTCATAAAACAAATCCATGAATTTCTTCTTTTCATCTTTAGAACATTGGGCTTCTATTTTTAAAACTTTTGGATTCTCTTGAGTCCCAATGTTTACTGGAATGATATCTCCTATTTTTCATTTTGACTCCTCTTCTTTGTAATATTTACTGTTGCTAAAATCACTAGTTGAGAATGAGCTTTCAAAAGGAGTCAAGCCTTCAGGAATTTTATTGTCTTCAAGAGAAATTATTTCCTTTGGCGTATACAACTCGTTATGAATAAAATCACAAATGCTTTCATCGTCAAGGAAAACTTGCCATGATTTCTCATTATTAGGAATACAAGGTCGATACAAGGATAATAATGTGCAATCAAGTTTTTGGGGCAATAGTTTCCTTGTAGGAGAAGCTAAAAAAACAACTAACCTATCAACCATTGAATTCAATTCTCTTTTGATGTGAGTAATGTTAAAGGACAACAAATTTTGGATTAAAGTCCAAACAACTTGGGTGTATCATTTCAACAACTTGTTAGTAGGATTATAGATTTTTCTAACCAGATTGACAATAAGTTTTGAGTCTCCAAAAATTGTGAGATGACCACAACCTAGGTTGTAAGCATTTTCAATTCCCAACAACAAGGCCTAGAATTCAGTAACATTGGTTGTACAAGAAAATTCTAATCTATAGGGAAAATTGTGAATTTTATCTACATGAGAGTATAATATAATTACTTCTCCATTACCTTCTCTTGAACATGCACCATCAAAGTGCATATGCCACATACCATCATCATAATCATCAAGTTGTCCAAGAGGAGCATCATCTTCATCGACAAAAATTGAATATACACCCATATCTTCCTCAATATAATTTACATTGGGTTGAGGAACCTTCTCAATATATGATGTAATTAATCCTTCCATTAAAAAAATGATATTCTTACCATTTTTAGAGATGGACATAGTTGAACCATCTAATGATAGATAACCACTAGTTAAAGCCTGTCAATCCCTACCCAAAATAATTGAGTAATTACTAGCAGGCACGCCAATTGATTGAATATTAAGAGTGGTTCTAATTTTAGGAAGGGTGCATAAGACTAGATTTACATCCTTAATTTCACTGATTGTTGATTGGTTTTTATTATTATAAGAAAACATACTCCTCACATTTTCATTTGTGCAAGAGAGTCCTAGTTCTTTCATAATAATCTTGGAAATTACATTAGGGCCAAATCCACCATCTATTAAGCAATAGTGAGCTATCCTATCCATTATTTTTATAGAAATATAAAAAGGAATATTCTTTACAGGATTCCTAAAATTATTTACACCTATCCTATTTACATGTGATTCATCCCCATCAATTTTTTCATATATAGTAGCTATTGGAGAAGTTTTACCTTCCATGTAATTCTTTAGATGGTGTTGTTGTTCATGGACAGTGACCATATCTAAGAAAGATGCATATGCTTTTATATTATCTAGTTGATTAAGAATGTTATATTTGGATGGAGGAAAAGAGATTGATTTCTCTAGACTTTGAGTTGTCATGACAACTTGGGGATTTGTGTTTTGGGAAGAGGAACTAGGAGAAAAGGTAGTTTTAGGAATATTTCCCTTCCCTTTATTCCTGTATGATTTATTTCTTTTGTTTACTAACATCACATCTTCATCAGGATCCCAATCTAAGAAAATAATGGTTGTTTCAGTCTTTTTGTCAACTATTCTCTCTTGTGACATTTTCTTAACCTCACAAGTACTTTCTTCATGATTGTCATCACATAAATTACACCAAGCGCTAGAAAGAATAACCGTTGGTTGATTAAAAAAAAATCAATTGGATGATTTCTCAAAATAACTTGAGAATAAGAATCAATAGAATATGAGGTTGAGGTGATTCCTTTCTTCTCATAAGAAATAATTCGATTTCCCATATCTTGAACAAGTTGAAAAATGTTGACATATCAGTTTGCTTCATATAATATTACTTGGGAAGGCCCGTTCTTTCCAATTGTTCTTCACACTCTAAACAAGTTTGAAGTGCAGACCCTAAGTTGGTTACATTCTTCTCTTCTAATATCTGATGATAAGAAGAGGGAAACTAATTATAGTATCAAATAAAAGAAGCTTGGTTATGAGGGCATATTAACTCAGGGATTTGATTGTATAAGTTAGTGAAGTGGAGATTAAAAGACTTGATTGTTTCACCATTGTTATAAACAATATTATTGTATTCCCTTAACAAATCTGATGGACTTTTAGGCTTCCCATAAGTTGATTTAAAATAGTAAGTCAATTCGTCCCAAGTCAAAAATACTTTAGGAGGTAATTCGAAAAAATCAGCTGAAACTTTCCCCTCTAAAGAATTGACAAATAAGTGCATGAAAGTTTCATTATCATTTGATCCTATATTATGGCATGCATTAGAAAATGCAATTAAATGTTCTTTAGTGGAAATGTTGTCATTTCTTGATAATTTGGGCAAATGATCCTTAAATTTTGGAAGGAGATTTGCAGCTAGTGTGAGATTCAAGGGTGGAGATACATGCCATGGTGTATTGGTCGCATCTTCTTCAAACTGAAATAAACCGATTTTTTTATCACTTTGGAAAGATTTGTTGTAGATTGAACCGAGATGTGATGACTGAAAAATGCTTCCAATTATGGAGGAGGAAGAGCTTTGTGAAGAGGTAGATGAACTAGAACTAGAAGAATATATTGAAGATTTCATGTTGAAAGAAATGAGAATTAAATATATCGATGAACTAGATAAGTCAGATGAATATCTTCGGACTTTAAGTTTCATATTATTTATGATAAATTTCCTTCTTCCAACATCATATAAAGGATTGAGCTCAAGAGATAAACCTCTTGTCCTTCGAGAAGAAGGAGATCCATAGGACATAAGTCAACCTTTTATTGAGGGGGGCGATTTCGGGCTTTCCTTCATTGGGCTTCCCACTATTCACAGATTCTAATGTCTCTAGCAATAATCTCCCAAGAACAATGAAGTTTTTCGCTTGTGTGAGTTGTTTCTAAAATTAGTTTGAATAAATTCAAAGAAATACTAGTCTAATCGTCCAAACCATCACCAATGTTAGGTTGTCGTACAACAAACAAAGTCATGAAATCGGAAAATAAAAGAAGAAAACTAAGTACAAAAAATAAAATACAATTACTTGAAAACTATGGATGAGTTCCCTAGTATGGTCACCAAAATAAATGTTGATGAAAGGGAATGACTACCCTTGTACCAACATTTTCAAATCTCGCTAGTATAAGAAAAGATGGGCGGGATTTTTACCCTATGTTTATAGCCTTTTGAAAAATTATCAATTAGTCCTCAAGAAATGTGTTCTTGGGCCCAATGTTATTTTTTATGCTGTATTATGACAAAGAAATAAATGAATGCTTATAATAGAAAAATTATAACAATTTTATAAACAATCATAACATATAAAATATGAAATGAAGATTACACATATAGTCCAAAATGAGACTCCAAAACCATCAAATGATTTTCTTAATTTAGTTTTGAAATACAACCAAAAAAATTATTTCATACCCCATAATGGTTAAGGACCAAAATAATACCTAGAAGTTAGAGGTGGAATGTTATTGGATAAATCGGTAAATGCAGACATAAACGTATCTCCCTAGATCCACCTAGATCTAGAACAAAACAAGACAGGACATGGTGATTTCTCTAAGATCTAATCATCGAATTTATTATCAAACAAGAGATGAATGACATACATTTGAATGTCGCTTCCTTATATCTTTGTTGTCCCTGCTTCACTTCAGTGCTCTTGTGACATTGGATTTGCAATGACACAAACCAACCAAAGCGATTTAGAAACAATAGTATACTCAATGAAAGCTTATACATGTGATCAAGGAGTCATGTAATAAAATGAGAATGATTTTATGAGAAAGAAACATGCCACTGTATTATATAATGTGGAAGAAAGATACAACCAGATGCCTTGATGTCGGCAGGTTCCTTCCAACATTTCCTTACTTCTCATACACTTCTTGCTCCAATGGATTCTGAGAATGTGTATCTGATAGCTGCTGACAATCTATCTTGACAAAGAAAATCTCAAAGCCACTCTAACCAAGCTAACAATATCAAGCCAAAACAACCAAATTTCTCCATGAGAGCTCCTCTCCTTTTATAAGCTAAAGAGGATAAGGTGAGGAGGTTAGGATGATCCCACTAAATCATGAAAGCGAGTAAGATCCAAACCGTTCGGAGGCCACCTCACCATAGAATCTTCTCCTTCTAGAAGCATTGAGAGAATGCTCGTTTTTCCCACGTACAAAGGTTGTCGCACCCTAGTTGTAATGCAGCCTGCGGAAACTTCGTGACCTAGCTATAGTGCAACCTGTGGAAATCAGGCATTTCTACACCCTGTGTATATAGCAACCTACAGAAATCCTCCTTAATAGGGTTTTTACTAAGGAAAATACAACTTCTTCTCTCAGGGAAAGTTCTTCTCCCTTCTTTCTTTAGGAATTGAGGCCACTGACCCCTCTGAAGGCAACAGATAGTTTTACATCATTAACGATCATAGGGATGACGAAAATAATGTGTAACATGGATGTTGCAACACACAGAGATGACTAGTGTCTTCTAAGTAACACTGAGACTGAGAAAAAATGGATCAACAAGCCACAATATGTCATTGTCTTGACTCTGCAAAATTTTTTAATTAGCATTGAAAATCAATCCAAAAATCCAATAAGAATTTACAGACTATCAGAAATAGATGATCAACCTTCTGAAGCATTTCAACAATTAATGTTTTTTGGTCCTTCTTATCGCCACCTTCAATAATACCCTGCTATCAACAATAATTTCTTAGCTTTTTAGTGATTCATAAATGAATGAAGTAGTAATGTAATATCACTCTAAAGCAAGAGAAAACCTTATCAGAGTTTTTGCTTATATCTCTCTTCTCCCTTTTTCCTTTCTTTTGAAATCAAATTGACAGTGAGCCTCATAGTTATATTGAGAAAAGAAAACATTACCATTGTGTATACAAATGAAACTACATCAGTAGACCAATGATGTTAAATCCTTGGGAATATTTGAAAATAAACGCCCTCTCTTTCATCATAGGGGGGGCACCTATAGTTAAATATTTAATATCATAAATAAATAAATTGTGCCTTGTAACTATTTGCAGGATAGTGGCTAATTTGTGAGTCAACACATTCTATAAACTTCCACACTTGGCATACATTGAAGCCAACACAATACCCACACAAACATGAGACTCAAATTTCCTTTCTATAATATCTTCGTGAATATTCTTATGTTCTTGGAGATTTGATGGGATACTTCTATGAAAGTACTACCATATGCCCGTGCAAAAAATAATCTCAAATTTTGTGATACATTGTTGTATTTTTTGATGTTTTGGTCTTGATGAAATAATGGCTAGTAGTGACATGGAGAACGAGAAAATTGTTGAGAAAGGATGTTAAGTATTATGAGAATTATAAAACAAGAGGGGCAATATCCATTAACCCATTCAAAAACATGTTTTCTCTATCTATGTAGACAACGCTCATTATGAATACTAGAAATCATACATGAGTTGGGGTTCCTAGAGAGAACAAATTGGTATAGATGGATCCTAGGAATAATTTTTTGTGGGTAGAGAGAGACACAAAGAACCCACGTCACTTGTGAATCAATGGATTAGGTTGCTAATCCCACGTCACTTGTGAATCAATGGATTAGGTTGCTAATGACCAAGGCACATTTGGATTTGTCTTATGCATCTACACTTATAGATTTACAAATATTAACAATACACAATTAACGGTTTATATTTACTATGGCAAGAGAATCCCAATTTTGTGTCAACTATCAACCTAGGCCACCTCTCCTTTTTTTGTCATTCCTATTGGCTATCATGTGGCTATTAAATTTGTCATATTATAAACAAATTCAAAATTATTAAAAAAAAAATCCTCAAAGTGCCACTTGTTTTACAGTGTTACTACTTCACGATCTTCTAGTGAGCTAACATTTTATGTTTTATATTAGGTTGAGTGTCATTTTGTTTAGAGTCTCTTGGTCAAATTTTCTACGCTACCTTATTTCTCCACCAATTATGTTCTAATGAGATCTTTAGACAAAGCCCAATCAGTTCAGTTGCTCTAATTTTTTACATTAGTTATGTAACAACATAAGTTACTACGACGTAGTCATGTTTACTCTACACATAATAGAAGTGATCATGGTGACCGTGCTTTGCTTAGATGCACACTTCTTCCACTAAAAATAGCATACACCAATAATTTCTCATGTGTCGTATTACCCAAAAGCCATATATCGTTATTGACATATAATATCTCTATAATAATTATTTATATAATTATTTTTAAACAATACATGATCGCACATCCTCTACTTTACGTTATATTCATCTTTGCATGATCCATGATTACAAAGCACAATGTCACATTTTGAAGAAATATAAGGTATATTTAACACATTGATGGCTAATAGAGAACAAAATATTCAATTGTTTATCATTAATCCACTCTTTTTGTCATTTTTAAAAATATATGGTGAGCACAAGATGGAATATGATGGCCAAACTCCTTTCTCTTGTTCACATTTTATCATGGTTTTAATGGCATTTATTGTCAACGAATTTATCATTTTGGGTTTGGATGTCAATTTTGGACAACAAAAAAAATAGACATGGGTGAAACAACCGAAGAAAAATGATTAATTTTAATTTTAATTTTTTTCTCTTTTCCTAAAATATATATTTTGAGGAAATTATTAATATTTTTATTTATTTTAAATATAATAATTAAAGTGAATAAAAATCTTTGAGGTTCAAACTCGTTATAACAAAAGAAAAAAGAAAAACTTAATATGTTATTTGCAAAAAATGATTTTAAATAAAAAACATTGATACTCTCAGCTTCTATTCCTACTCTATAATCCTCCTTCCTATGATGTCATAATCATTGTCTTCAACACTTCCTATGATGTTATGATTATTTTCTTCAATAACATCAATGGTTGTTTTAGTGTCAATCTGCCACAAGATCCTTGCTAAAATGAATCCTCCACTCAATACTTGACAAAAATATCCTACTTTAACCATGACCTTGCAATGGAGATATCACAATATTATTCGTGTCTCATCATGTGTTCCCTTCCCTCAATCACTTTGGATTTTCCATTAGCTCTTTAAATGAACATGCTTATCACCAATTTTCAAATAAAGTAATTTAATTACAATCTTTATATGATTCTTATTAATAACATTAATATGAAAATCTCCCTTGATCTACTTTGATTTCCTTCAACATTATCATTGGCTTGTTAGGGGTATGCTAGTGTACTTAAAGTTGTTTGTTTAGTTGTCCATCCTTAAATACATGGTCATCTATTTGTCGGTTACTTTTGAAGAATTTCCCAAACGATGTTAGTGATTAACGGAAAAAAAATTGTACCTCCTTCCATGATCGTCGTGGCCTCGTGACTTTGTGATGCAAGAGCATCTTTCGAAGTCAACTCAGTAATTGACCTTTAGAAGGCCTTAGTAATTTATGAGAGGAAGTTGGTTTCCTTAATGCTATGGAATGTTGTAATTTTGTTTATTTTCCTAATATTTTCATAGTTCTACAATAGTTCCAAGTGGGTTTACGAGAAGAGAGTGTTTTTCCATGTAATGTAAGAAATTAGCTAATTTAACATATTATTGAGTAATTTAGGGGCATGTTTTGGTTTGTTAATATTTTTTAGTATATGAATCCATCCTTTATGGATTCAATTGATTCCTATAATAATTGTTTGAAGTCTGAATAAAACCCTTGAGAAAAGAAATAATGTGGAGGATGAAAAGAGAGAGAGAGAGAGAGAGAGAAAATAGGAAGATTGTTGAGTGAAGCTAGTTGTGTGGGATTAGCAGAGCTCAAAGAAAGAAAGATTGTGTTCTTGTTTTAGTAATAGAGTGTCTAGATTTTGTTTTATGAATACGTGATTGTCATTTTCTCTTAGATTGTAAATCATTGAATTGTTGTCACTAAGCTTGTAATTTATCTTAGCGTAACCCTCGCAATTCTCTCTTAAATTTAAGGTTTTGACAAAATATTGAGTGAACTAGTTAAAATTCTTAGAGGAAGAATCGATCAAGTTCAGAGGTGGATTGATTAACTGAATTAAGAAAATGATCAATTTTTGCAGAGGGCGAATAATGATTTAGAAGCTAAATCACAGACTAAAGTTGGTGGAATCTCTATCTTTAGTGATATCCAATTCATTCGGACTGGGTCTTAAGATATTCAAATGAATCAAGCATTTGTTTTCCGTGGTGGGCTTGTGGTCAGTTCATAGAGGAGATAATATTCATAGATTTCCCTGGTGGGTTGGTGTCTAATGTCCCGGTGGTCGGGTCACAAAGCAGAGACAATTGTTATTTCCCCGATGGGCCAGTTTTTCGGTGGGTTCGGTTGTCGGTGGACAAAGATAAACATTTCGCTAGTGGGAAGGTGGTCTAGTGGTTCCAGTTTCTAGTTTATAGGGATGTTAAATGACCAAAACCGAATTGAGTTAAATGGGTTTTAGTGATGATTCGATTGGTTTTGGAGTCAATTTTGGTATTAGAGCAGAAGAAAGAAAAATCTAGAATTGTTCCAATAGAGTTGTGAAATGGTATTTAGAGACAGAGGAAGAGGAAGAGTAGGTCAAAGAGGAAGACTTGTTGTTAACACAGAAGTAACTGAAGAAATGAGAAATATCCAGGCATAGTTGGAATCTATGGAAGCTTCCCAAAGAAGATGTGTTGACACAAGAGATGTCATTTCCAGTGAAGATGAATCTTTAGAAAGAGAAGCAGAGCCTGAAGAAGAAAATGTTGAAGAAATATCGGTTAGAGCTATCATGGGAGTAAGATCCAAACCAAAGATGGAGGTGTCAATATATGAAGGCAATTTGAATGTGGATGAATTGATGGACTGGATTAGTACCATGGAAAATTATTTCGAGTATGAAAATGTAGCAGATGAGAAGAAGGTAAAGTTTGTTTTGACAATAATGAAATGACATGCATTTCTCTGGTGGTGTGGAGTACAATATGAGAGGGGAAAAAAAGGAAAAACACGAATCACAATTCGGGACAAAATGGTGACAAAGTTGAAAGGTAATTTTATTCCCAAAGATTATCAGCTCAATCTTTTTAGACAAATGAAAAATATGAAGCAAATATTTATGTCAGTTAAAGAGTACAATGAAGAGTTTTATAGATTAAACATTAGATCTAGTCACATAAACGAAAACCAAGAAAAAGGAGCTAGATATCTTAATGGAATAAGATATGATATTCAATATGAAATTGACATTTTTTCTCCAAGAACTGTTGAGGAGGCATATCCATTCGCTCTCAAGGCAGAGGAAAAGTTGACAAGGAAACAAATTCAAAGAGGAAGAGGTCGGATTCCAACAAGACGCAAAGGACAAAAAAGTGGCAGAGGAATATTCCCAACTCAAAAATAAGAATCCATCAATTCACACCAGTAAGAACAATAATCAAGAGGTGGTGATTTTAAAGGAAGAAGAAATTATCAAAGAGGTAGGGGTTCTCTTATCAAATGTTATAGATGCAATAAATTTGGGCATAGATCTTATGAGTGTCAAAAAAAAACTTCCACAAGTAGAGGAAGTACAAATGTTGTGCAGGATGAGGGAGAAAGCGTGAAGTCACATGTGCATGAGACTGCACCATAGGTTTGAGAGTATTTGTTGATGAAGAGAGTTTTGTTGAAGCTAGTCAAGGAGATAAAAGAACTTGCACAGAGAAAGACACTCTTTAGAGTTGTATGTAAAGCCAAAGGTAAATGTTGTGAAATCATTATTGATATTGGAAGTACTGATAATTTGGTGTCTATAGAAATGGTTGAAAATTTGGGTTTGAATAAGACAATGCACCCTATTCCATACGAAGTGTCATGGTTGAAAAAAGGATATTAGTTGTTGGTCAATGAGCAATGTGAAGTGGAGTTTCAGATTGGAAGTTACAAAGACATAGTACTTTGTGACATTATGATTATGGATGTGAGTCATATTTTGTTGGGTAGACCTTTCTAGTATGACAGGAAGGCAATATATGATGGAAGGATAAATAAATACACTTTTGAGAAGGATGGGGAGAAGCATACACTCTTACCATTAAAAAATGAAGGTGAAACTAAAGAATTCAACCCTAAGGTACTCCTAATCAATGGAAAGGAATGTCTACAAGAAATTAAAATTAAGGAGGTATATTTTTCTTTAGTTGGTAAACCCAAGGTAATTATTACTAGCACAAATTTAAATAATTTTCCAGAAGAAGTTCAAAATTTGTTGGATGAGGTCCCCATGGTGTAGAGTAGTCAGTGAGGGAGTGTGTTGTTAAGGCACTCTATAAGTGAATTCATCGATTCAAAACTTATGGGGACACCTCAAATCCAGCCATGTTAAGGGTTGGTGTGGTCCAGGTAGGGTGTGATCCACGAGTGATTTTGATGGCTTAGATGCCCCTGGGTCATGGCATCTGAGCCACATGCCAATCCTAC
Source organism: Picea engelmannii (assembly GCA_009831015.1). NCBI lineage: Eukaryota > Viridiplantae > Streptophyta > Pinopsida > Pinales > Pinaceae > Picea > Picea engelmannii. The sequence continues at coordinate 88,610 of ML806245.1, read as the reverse complement.
AAGTCAGGGATATTTAGCTAACAAAAAAAAAAATTAGATGAGTTTGTTGATATTGTGGTTGATGAATTTCCAAGTGAGTTTCCTCCCATAAGAAGCATCAGTGATGATATATATTTGATTCCAGTGACTAATCTTCCTAATAAGGAAACATATTGAATGACAACAAAGGAGAATGAGGAGATTAAAAATCAGGTACAAGAGTTGTTGGATAAGGGCATGATCATGGAAAGTTTAATCCCATGTGTTGTTCCTACAATGTTAAGTCCAAAGAAAGATGGAGAATGGAGAATGTGCATAGATTACAGGGTCATAAACAAAATTACAATTAGGTACATATTTTCATTACCTCGTATTGATTATTTGATGGATTGCTTGAGTGGTGCTGAATATTTTTTAAAACTAGATTCAAAGAGTGAGTATCATCAGATAAGAATTAGAGAAGGAGATGAATGCAAAACAACTTTTAAAACAAATGATGGGTTATATGAATGGTTGGTAATGCCTTTTGGGCTCACAAATGCTCCTAGCACTCTTATGAGGTTGATGAATGAAGTGCTTAAATACTTTATTGGTAAATTTTCCATTTTTTACTTAGATGATATTCTAGTCTACAGTCAGTCTAGAGAAGAACATTTGAGACACATCAGACTAGTTTTGAATAAATTGCAAAAAGAAAAGATACTAATCAATCTGGAAAAAAAAAAAAAAAAGTATAGTTTTGTGAAGACAAAGTTAGTGTATTTGGGTTTTGTTGTATCAATAGATGGCTTAAGAATGGATCAATAAAGGGTCAAAGTTATAATAAATTGGCCTACCCCAAAGAGTGTTTTCGAGGTAAGAATATTTCATGGTTTGGCAAGTTTTTATACAAAAATTATCAGAAATTTCAGTGGAATAAATGCCCCAATTGTGAAGACAATTAAAGGAAGCAAACAACGATTTAAGTGGATAGAAGCAACTGATAAGAGTTTTAGATTATTAAAGCATAAAATTATAGAGTAGCCAATTTTAGCATTTCCATATTTTAATAAACTCTTCCAGGTTGAATGTGATGCAAGTGGGACAACTATAGGTGTTTTTCTGAGTCAAAAAAGAAAACCTACTACTTACTTTAGTGAAAAATTAAATGAGGCCAAACATAAATATTCTTCATATGATAAAGAATGTTATGCCATTGTTCAAGCATTGAATAAATGGAGATATTACCTCATGCCTAAGGAATTTGTCCTTTATACTGATAACCATGCCTTACAATTTATCAACAGTCAAACAAAATTAAGTCAGAGGCATGTTAAGTGGGTTGAACTTTTGTAAAATTTTATCTTTGTTATCAGACATATAAGTGCCCGTGAAATAAAGCAATAGATGCATTAAGCAGAGTTAATTTAATTTTGCATGAGGTTCAAGTGAATGTCTTAGGGTTTGATGATTTGAGAGAGATGTATATGGATGATGCATCTTTTAAATATGCTTATGCATCCTGTGAGAATTCAATAAGCAGAGACATAAGTCCATGGTTAGATTATATGATACAAGAAGGATTATTATTCACAGGAAATAAATTATTCATTCCAAGATGTTCCATGAGAGAAAAATTGTTGAAGGAAAAGCATAGTGGAGGATTAGCAAGACATTTTGGACAAGACAAAACATTTGCTTAGTTAAGTGCATTTTATTTCTGGCCTGGTATGTAAGTTGATGTTAAAATATTTTTTGAAATATGCAGGGTATGTCAGCATGCAAAGGGACGGAGTCATAATGATGGATTGTATCAACCATTGCCAATCCCAAACAGACCATGGAATTTTTTGAGTATGGAATTTGTGCTAGGATTACCAAGAACTTAGAAGGGTATTGATTCAATTTATGTGGTTGTTGATAGATTCTAAAAAATGAGATATTTTATAACTTTCACAAAGACGAGTGGTGCAAATAATATTGAAAAATTATTCTTTAAATTAGTCATATTGCATGGATTTCCAAAAAGTCTTATTTATGACAGAGACACAAAATTTGTGAGTCATTTTTGGAGAACTCTATGGAGGAAGCTAGGAACCAATCTCAATTTTAGTTCAACATACCACCCACAAAATGATGGAAAAATAGAGGTGGTAAATAGAAGTTTGGGAAATATTTTAAGGTGTCTGGTAGGTTAGCATCCCAAGCAGTGGAACTAGGTACTTGCTCAAATGGAGTTTGCATATAATATTCACCTAATAGAAGAACAAGGTTAAGTCCATTTCAAATTTTATATGGAATGCACCCAAGGAGAATTTATGAATTAAGAAATTTAAGAAAACAAGAAATGAGAAGTGTTGGAAAAGAAGATTTTGCAATAAGCATGTAAGAACTATAGGAAAGAGTCAAGCAACAACTTCAAGAAATAAACAACAAGTACAAACAAAGAGAAGACTTGAAGAGGAGATAGATGAATTTTGAAGTTGGATACTTGGTTATGACACACCTCAAAAATGAAATATTTCCTATAGGGGAATACAACAAATTGAAACTTAGAAAGATTGGACCTTGTAAAGTGTTGATGAAGTTTTCCTCAAATTCTTATGAAATATAACTTTCAAGTAACATTGGAATTTCTCAAATTTTAATGTCTCATTTTGTACCCCTTCAATGAAGCAACAAAATTTTTCATAGATTCCCATGTTAATGATGAAATTCAAACCATTGAATGGGAGAAACAACTACCTATAGCACATCAAAAACATATTGAATCATTTTTTGACAAGGGGTAGTAAAGAAGACAAGGGGTAAATAGTACTTTCAGTACTTGGTCAAGTGGAAATGACAACCACTTGAGGATGCCATGTGGATGACAATAGAGGAAATTTCTAAGTATGGAAAAAGTATTGAAAAACTCATGGAATAAAGCCTATGAATATGCATTTTCTTCCTCAGGAGTCTGATGCAGGAGCATCTTCCGAAGTCAACTTAGTAATTGACCTTTAGAAAGTCTTAAGAATTTATGAGAGGAAGTTGGTTTCCTTAATGTTATGGAATGTTGTAATTTTGTTTATTTTCCTAATATTCTCATAGTTCTAGAATAATTCCAAGTGTGTTTACGAGAAGAGAGTTTTTTTCCATGTAATTTAAAAAATTAACTAATTTAGCATATTGTTGAGTAATTTAGAGACAGGTTTTGGTTTGTTAATATTTTTTAGGATACAAATCCATCCTTTAGGGATTCGATCAATTCCTTTAATAATTGTATGAAGTATGAATAAACCTTCGAGCAAAGAAATAATCCAGAGGACGAAGAGAGAGACAGGGGAAAATAGGAAGATTGTTGAGTGAAGCTAAGCAAATATCATAGAAATAAATATTTTGTTCCTGTTTCAGTAATAGAGTGTCCAGATTGTGTTTTATGAATATGTCACTGTCATTTTCTCTAATATTTTAAATCATTAAATTGTTGTCACTAAGATTGTAATTTATCTTAGTGTAACCCTCACAATTCTCTCTTAAATTTAAGGTTTTGATGAAATATTCAGTTAATTGGATAAAATTCTTAGAGGAAGAATCGATCAAGTTCAGAGGTGGATCGATTAACCGAATTGAGAAAATGATTAGTCTTTGCAGAGGACGAATAATAATTTAGAAGCTAAATCACAGACTAAACTTGGTGGAATCACTATCTTTAGCAGGCTCCAATTCAACCAAACATGGTCTTAAACCTTCAAATGAAACAAACATTTGTTTCCCTGGTGGACCGATGTTTGGTGTCCCAGTGGTCGGGTCACAAAGTAGAGAATATTCGTAGGTTTCTCTGGTGTGCCAGTGTCCGGTGTCCCGGTGGTTGGGTCACAAAGCATAAACGATTGGTATTTCCCTGATGAGACGGTTGTTCACTGGTTTCGATTGCCGGTTGACAGACATGAGCATTTCCCCGGTGGGGTGGTTCCAGTTTCCAGTTGACAGGGATGTTAAATGACCAAAACCGAATTGACTTAAAGGGGTTTTAGTGTTGATCCAGTTGGTGTTGGCATCACTTCACAAGGAGAGGAAGGCCATCCAATGGGAAATCCATGTAACCAAGAAAAGCCATAATGAGAGAAATATTGCAAGCAAAAGAGGAGGTATGGTATGGTTTATTATATAAATTCTTGAAGTGACATTTGCATTTAAATCCCAACTGAGTAGTAGAGGTAAAAATCCCTTGCTCTCCATCCAACCATGGGTTTCTGCAATTTATTTATTGAAAATTCAATGTGTATGGTTCTCATAAATTCCTTCCATAGGTTTAAAATCAAGGTTTGCAATTAATTAAAGAGATTTGAAATATTGTGTTATACATGAGATATTAATTTTCTCCTGCATCTGTCGAGGTTTAGTTTACCATATGATCATTATCACACATATGATATATATTCTTATGTCTAAAATATACCATGCTCTAGGTTGATGTTGCTGGAGGAGAATCAAATATATTTTCTCTATGTTGATGTTGTTGGAGGAAAATCAAATATTTTTTTTTATATGAATATGCACATTGGTGGTTGATGGTGTTAAAAATTATTAATATTAGATCGCAGAGATGATTGGGTTGGACAATGAATTGGATTTCTTTCAAGCTAGTGTGATTGTTGATATCTTCTTAATGCAACATATATTTTATGATGTGGATTGATGAGCGGAAAGAAATGAAATCACAAATTTATAATATTAACACAGAGACACGGTGAACAATAACAGAGATACAGTAAAACTTGTCTTCTATTAAATAATAAATATGTTGAAAACTGTAAAATGCAAACTAAAAATATGGTTTCTAGAATGGTGGAAGCTTATCTCTAAGAAGAGATGTGATGGTTATGCTCATTCATAAGAAAATTAGTACAATGAGGCTTTGAAGGCCTTTTTACAATAAAAATGAATGCCAAAACTCTAGACATCCAAAAACCTAACCCTAGGAGATGAAGCGCCAAAAGTCATTTCGGCCCCATTGGGGTAAGTTAGTACATCAACTTCTCGAGGTCGTAAATTTTGCATACGATCTCCTTTTAGAACGCATGATAGATCGTTGGAAAGATATTGATGAGGAGATTCATTTAGGGGGCTCAATCAAAGCCTTTAGTTTTCCTTTAAGGTGCCTGATCGCGAAAAATCATCATTTAGGCCCTCAAAATGGCCTCAAAAGTTCAGGAACCAAAAAACTGTTAAAAATAGTAAGTTGCCAAAAAAAATGTTTTGAGCCAGTTGGACAAGATGGCTGGCCACCAAGATCCTCCTGGATCATTTTAATACAAAGTTGTTATTGTCGTATGGTTTCCTGTATCATTTCAAATGCAAAGAAAATTTTCATTATTTATGTATTACGAGCATTGTTTCTCAACTCTTTATAATCAACAATATTTTCCCTGACTTGTCTAGTTTATTGTAGGTTCACACGATATTGGATATTGCCTATTGTTTTAGTAGTTTTGGAGCCCATCTCTTCTCCAAAAAATTGTTAACCATGTGCATAACTATGTATGAATCGTACTTAAGTCAAGTTCAGTTGGCATTTGAGAGGGGCCATTCGGAAGTTGTAGTAGATAGCTAATATAAATCCATCATATAATAGATGGATGGCTTTAAGAAGATGAATGATGGATGGTAGAAGTTGGATCGACAAAAAAAATGCACATATAAAAATGACAATGTTTCATTTTTTTGTTAAAGAAATTATAAATTGAATAACAAACTATGATGTTGAATATATAAGAATCACAAATTAAAAATTATCTAAATTTTTCTTTCAATTATACACTTCAAACACTCATGTAAATTTTTTTCCTACAATACAAAACTTCAAACTATGATAATTTAATTATAATTAATTATTTTTATTTAATTAAAAAAATCAAAAATTGAATAACTAATATTGATTTTTTTTTCTTTTTCAAAGGTGAAAAAACCTAATATAATTCAATATTTAAGGAAGATGAGCTCTTAGCCAATCAAAATCACTTTTAGGTATTATTTCAGGACTAAACGATAATTTCAACCTAAATAGCATCTGCAAGAAAGTCAATATCCCTCATTGTCATCACTGAAGCTACTTCCAAATGAGCCATGTACTTTCAACATATATCTTTAGTCCCATACATGAAATCAGATACTACCTCTAGTTGCAATTAAGCTCTTGTCTAGCAGGCAAATGGTGTTATTAAAAGTAAAATAAAATAATTAATAAAAAACATTTCAAGTTTCCAATTTAGGGGTCGATTTTAAAGTTTTTATTTGCGATGGTACAAGTGGTCAACGCCACAGTTCCAATTAAGTTTTAATTTTAACTCCAAAAATAAAATTGGTGCTATTGGAATCACCACTTTTTGATTCAAGGGTCAATTTACCACAATGGTATCGGTTGCCTAGGCTGCAATTTCAATCAAGTCACAATTTTAACCACCCCCCCAAAAAAGGGTATTACTGGTAGTGCCACTTTTTGAAAGTGGGGTTGATTTTGGTGTTTTTGACCTAAACATATGGGTTTTTTAGGCCATAGTTCTCATTTTGAGGTCACAATTCTCATTAAGTCGGTAACTATTCTACTAATGATAGAGTAACTAGATGTTTATTAGTGTTGCAAGAATTTGACATCACCATTGTTGACAGGTCTACAAAAGAAAATGGCATTACAAATTTTCTTTCTAGGATTACTAATGAAGATAGATATATTCCAGTAGAAGATACTTTTCCTAATGAGCATCTATTTGCATTGTCTATTAATGCATCATGGTTTGCAAATTTTGCTAATTATTTGGCTACAAGAAATCTTTTGATACGTCTCTCACAAAAGGAAAAACATAAAATTATCAAACAAAATGCAGTGTATTCATGGGTTCAACGATATCTATTTCGCATAGGGTTGGATCTCATAATTCAACATTTTGTTAAAGAGGATGAAGTTTATGACATTTTAAAAAAAATTCATGGTGAACCTTGTGAAGGGTACTTTACTGATAAGAGGACTGCACAAAAGGTGCTACATATAGGTTATTATTGGCCTACCATTTTCTGAGATGCTAAAAAATACATGAGAAGTTGTGATAGTTTCCAAAGAACGAGACAACTTGTTCAGTTTGATGATATGCCACTACAAACTCAACTCATGGTGGAACCTTTTGAGAAATGGGATTTAGATTTTGTGGGTTATATCAACCCACCTTCCAAATAAAATGCTCATATATTGGTTTGCACTTATTATGTCACCAAATGGGTTGAGCCAAAAACACTTCCAAGGGCCACTAAAAAATAGTAGAAGTTTTTCTTTATGAGGTGATATTTGTCCACTTTGGTGTACCATGAGAAATTGTTACATATCAGGGAACTTAATTCGCTTCCAAACTCATTCAGGCTATTACAAAGCAATATCAGATCCAACAAAGGACATATACACCTTATCATCCATAGGCTAATGGGAAAGTAGAAGTCACCAACAAGGTTCTAGAGTCCATATTGACCAAGACTATGCAAATTCATTGCAAGGATTGGACTAATAGACTTCAAGAATATTTATGGACTTACCACACCACATGGTGGAATACCACATATTTTACCCCTTATGATATTGTGTATGATAAACATGGTGTATCTCCAATTGAGTTTGAATTTAAGACACTTAGAACTGCATTGCAAGTTGGCTTGAATTTTTTAGAAGCTCAGAAGCACCGACTTAACCAAATCAATGAACTTGATGAGTTACGTCAAGTTTCCTTGCACAATACATATGTTGTCCAACAATAGAGAACAAAGTGGCATGCTATATTCATTAAGAAGAAAAAGTTTCATGTTGGGGATTGGGCCCTCTTGTATGATTCCAAGTCTAAATATTTGAAAGGTAAATTTTGTACCTGTTGGTTGGGGTTGAATGAGGTAGATGTTATATATGATAATGGTACTATCAAGTTGTGCACCATGGATAAGTTGTGCACCATGGATGAAAACTACATACCTATTATGGTCAATGGCTACCGATTGAGGCTGTTTAGAAGCCATTTTCCAAATATGTCTTTTTTAATAGATCTTAGTAGTTCTAGAGATTGTAAGTACAATTGTTATGCCATTTGGGCTTTCTATTTCGTGATTTTCTCAGCATGTTAAAAAAGACATAACAGTTCTAGTTGTGGAAACCCTTTTTGTGGCACAACTGGACAAATATTGTTTGAAAATGAAAACCAACATAATAGTGAACATTATTTGAGTTTATAAATAATAATAAAAAGAAAAGAAAAAGAGAGAACATCTTATCAATGATTCATGATTTTTTTTACTTCATCATTTGATGTAGAACCCGATTTCACCATTTTTTGCAAAACCAGCTTTCATAGATTGTTGTGGACCCAGGTGGAGTCCATTGTACCAATTACTGCAAATCTAATTCATCACTTACTATACACCATTGTTGCTACGGATTCTATATGCTATGAAACATCAGTTTTACCAATTTTTTATTATTATGGATCATGTACGTTATTGAACATTAGTGTAGAAGAACCTAATTTGTTATGGATCATATCCTTGCAATGGAGTCCTTTTTACTATAGATCTTTGTTTGTTGTAGATCCTTACTTGCCGTGAAGCCTTGTTTGCTATGAATCCTTATTGTGAAAACATGCACCGATCACGTTAATTGTTTGCTACCACTCTTGCCACGTTGTTGTCGATTGATTGCTCCAGTCAGCATTGTAAATCTTGGTAAGGACGAAGGTATGCACCACTTCATTTGTACTTACGATTTCATTAATTTTCCATTATTCTCATTTCATTAGTCGAATGAGAGTGGTATGCCTTTCAATTAGAAGAAGACATGTATTCAAGTCGTTATGAATATTCTGATGTCATTTTTCTTTGTCAACGTTCTTACAATTATCTTACCCACCTTTCTCGAAATTTTCTTTTCGCCATCCTGCATGGTGTACCCAACCTAGTCATGTCCATCACGTTTTACTTGATTTGGGCATTACTGACATCTTTTTTGACTCTTGACTTGCCATTTTTCATTTATATTCCTCTTTTGGTAAACCAGTTGTCATTGTTCTCTTCAATTGAGTGTTGTCTGCATGGTTTATGCTATTATTTTGAGACATTATTAATCCACTGCTACTCTGGGACAAAGCTTGTTGTTACTTACATTCATTTTCTACTAAACATTTCTACTCTAACATTGGAGGCTTTGTTGTGTGATACAAACCTTTACGTTTGGCTAAATTGTAGAATAATCTAGAGGTATATCATATTTTTCTTCAAGCAAGTTGGCTAACATATTTTGGGATTCATCTTAGAATCGATGAAGAAACCATTGCTAGGGTGACAGGCCTACCACAGGTAGGGGAGAGGTGGTTTCAAAGAAAGGTTATGTTGAATAAAGCTCGGCTTGACATTTTGTTCAGGGATGACACTGTCACAAATGGGAATAATGTTGTGCAATTCCTTTCCTTGTGTTATCCATGACTGATTTTCACCTATTTATGTTCAGAAGTACTCGACCAGTGAAGGGAGGCACAACCTCTTATTTGGGTAACATTTCAATCTTCTTGCACACCTACAACATTAGAGGTTGATCAATGTTTTCTACTTTTTGTTAAAAATACTACAACTATCAACTTAGAATGTTAGAAGCACCAAAAAACCTACTGCAAGTGTCACTGATAATGGGTTAATAAAACTATTGGTTTTGGATTCCTTATCCAAAACACGTCAAACACAGGAAGCTTTCTTACAAAGGGCTCCTCAAATACAAAGAGTAGAAAGGGTTGAAACATATGAACATCATGAAGAAGAGTAGAAGAAAAATACAAACACCATGAAGAAAAAGAAGAAACAGATGAAGAACATGGGGAGGAACAAGATGGACAAAAAAAGGAGGAGACAATCAAGTAACAACAAGCTATTGTTAATCGATTTGAACAAGAAATGCATCCCACAATTTCTATTTAGGATGATAGTGATGTTGATATTACAGGAGACTACCCTCAAAGGGAGAAGATTCATCCATACCCCCATTATTGAGGAAGTTCCTAATACCATGAGAACAATAACACTGACAAAGAAAAGAACAAGGCCCACAACAAACAGGATTTCAGTTTCTGTTCCAAAGGAGAAGAGGGCCAAATTTACTACTACAACAGAAACAACAAGTTCTCTAGATAAAATTGATGTTGTTACACAAGAACTAGTACCAAAAATCCATGTGGTTGTCACACAAGAACCAACGACATATACTTCTATTGAATACGCAGATAATATGGTTAATAAGGGAAATGAAGCAAGTGTTTCTACACAAGAACCAACATCTATAGGCCCTATAGTTGCTACACAAGAACAAGTCTCAAAAATCCCTAATGCTTCTACACAAGAACTAATGGTAGAAGAAATAACTGAAGCAACTCCCTATGAGACGAATGTTACTACTCCACAAGAACCTGCTACAGAACAAGTTGTTGCGAAAGTAGACTCTCCTCAATAATTTCAAGGAAAAATCACATAAATGGTGGAGATATGATTTATAGTCCTATACATTACTTTTTAGAAGAAGGGACTATAGCTACAAAAGATCACAAACATTTTGTTGCAAAACCTGCCAAGCAAACAAGAAAAAAGGTGCCTTGCTTCTTACTAGGTAAGCTACACAAAAGACCTTCCTATTGTACTCTTTGAAAGTAGAATATAAATTAAGGAAGGAAAATAGATGGTTTAAACATAAATTGAACACTTTCAAACAAAATTTAGAAGGGAATAAGTCACATGTTGAGGTGGACACCCTTGTTTAAGCTCTAGATATGTTCACTAGTTCACTTTCTATTGAAGGTGACTGTGGTAACGAAACATTTTCTACAGAATCAATAGAGACCCCAATTTCTACAGGAGCAATAGACACAACGACCGCTATAGAAGCATCCTTGAAAACTGCAATTGATGAGTTGATTACCACTTATTCTACTGAAACCTCTTTTGAACCTAATGTTTCCACTACATAACTCATTGGATCCATTACAGAACTTGTCGGGTACCCTATAAAACTTGTTGGATCATGTATTAAACCTATTGTTGGAATTGATCCCAGCTTGGTAGATAATCATGCCACTAATATAATAGATCGACCTATTGTTGATTTGCTTGGAACATGAAGGATTGATGAACCAATTATAGAGGCAATCACTATTGATTGACATTCAACATATGATATAGAAGATATTAATCCCACTAGCCTTTCTACAAGAGTACATATAGAAGAACGATGGTGCATTCCATCCTCTGTCCAAAATATAGAGACTCAAATTGTAGACGACATTTGCCTGCCTATTTTGTTTTTTCGTAAGAAAAATATTTTTTATTTTAGTTCAGAGCTATAGTTGAGGATAGACCTTATGACCTCAAGTCTGTAAAAACATTCTTGAAAGTGTTTTCCAACAATAGTGAATAGGATAAAATATGTCTATGTGAATTGTATCAGCTTGAAATACTCATCATTCAAGACCAAAAATGGAATCCCAACCCTTTTGTTGGTGATGTACAGTTGAGAGCCTTCAATTCTTTCATGAATAATCAATTATAGGGGAATCAGGGTCAACACACCATTGAACATAATAAAAAAAATTGCAAAATTTTGATACATGGAGAGTAACCTCGTCCTCTTATTATAATTACAACACATCAGGAATTGCTCAAATCACTAGAAAGAGTATAAGTAATCACATAAACCCAACAAGAAGCAATCTTTTCTTGCACCAAACACATTGGTTGAATAAACATGGATGCTTTGTTGGCCAGTAAATGCAGATGGGACAATTATGATGAAGACACCAAAAGGAAAGACAGTTTTAGCTATCCAAACTTTAGTGAGGCTTTGGAAAGGGTGGATAAATATATCAACTGTTTAAGGAAATGTGGTCCAAGATGGCTAGGACTTAAATTTCATTTTCGCTTAGTTTTTCTACCTGCACAAAGATATCAATTTTTCTATGAATTAGAGCCTCGGGAAGAAGCCAAACTTTGGAAAGTAGAATGTAGAATAGAGAAGGGAGAAGAAGAGGGAGAGTATTACTATAGACTGCACCTTCATAAGATATGATTTCCTGATTTTGTGTGATTGAATTGATTTATAATGTAGATTGTGAACTATAGACTTCATCAACCCCTTGCTCCATAAGTAACGGTCAGCTCTGGGGAGGAACTAGAGTTGTAACTTATTTGTTTTCATTTATTTTATGTCATCCATTTTCTATTTATGTTCATATATTTTATATTTACTTTTTGCATTTGGTTGATTAATTGTTTTCTTAAGCTCAGTGGTTTTCAAGTTCTATTTATGATTTGAAAAGTGTGTGTGTGTGTGTGTTTGTGTGTTTCAACAAGTATTAATTTTATCCTTAATTAGTTATTGATCTATTGCTACAAGTCTCATACTACAAAATCTGAAAGTATGTACATCATTAGTTTTTCTTGATTTTAACTAAATAGAATTGGATTTATAGATAGTTGATAACGTCATGATTAAGATGTCCAACTAGTTAATTAATTTCATAATCTTGCATATATTTTGCACTATATCTCACAAGCTTTATTAACCTTGAGTTGATAATTAAATGTACTGGTAATCTAGATATTATGTTGTAAATTAATAGGGCATATAGTATACATGTCACATATGTCAGGGGAAATTTCCAATAATGAAAAATAAACCAAAGCAATAATTCAAATGCACATTGAAGGCATCAATGATAAAAAACAATCTTGATTTTCTCTTTTGGTTCACACAAATCGGAAAAGAGTACAAGGTAAAAAGCATACACAAAAATGATGAGATGTGCCTCCACACCAATAATACTTTAAACATAAAAATATATTTCTCTAGATTAATGAGCAACAATGAGTATGCATGAAATAGTAAAAAACAAAGTCAATATTTAATCAAGAAGAGGATTAATCATATAATACCAATTAATTCTACATAAAAAGATAGTTCTAAACAATGAAAAATTATGTAATACCCCACAATGAAATTGAGGAAAAAGTTGGTTAGAATTATATATAAAAAATAAATAAATAAAATTTAACATGGACTGGGTGCAATGAACTCAAATAATGGAGAATAAACAACATAGGTTTAGAACCTTGTAGGTCACACAGTCTTATTAATAAAACCAGTGTAACAATTGGGACCTGAAGATTAGTAGTATAAAATTTCAAAAATTGCACATTTTGAAACAATGAGATGGTTATTGGTCTCTTAATTGAAAGTTGGAGTGTCAAGATAGTAAAATTGTCAAATGTGAGTGACCGAGGGGCAAGGGCTCCAAATGGTTTTGAGATTATCTCAAACTCGACTAAAAGAAGAAATAATGGATTCCTTCCCTGGTGGAGTCAACATTATGTCGTGGGCTATTTTGTGCTAGCAAGTATAAAATAACTTATGTTAATAGGTTGGAACTATTCATGCAAACAAAATGTTTGAAGGATGCTTAATGAGGGTGCTTGAAGCACTATCACCTCTTTTCTCTAATATGAAATGATTAACAATCTGAAAGAAGGGAAAAGTAAAACCTTGATAGAGTCACTTTATCTATAGCCCGTTAAGGATAGGGCAAGATAAGGGGAACCTTCAAACTAGAGCCTTCTCTTTGATTCTACAGAAGATATCACAATATCAAACAACAATATCAAACTTTACACATTGTTAATAGGGTATAAATCCATCCAGTACACCTATGAAACAACCAATTTGAAAGCATTTTTTTAGGGGGGGAAGAGAACCCAAAAATTATATTGATAAAACTTGAAAAATAAATTTACAAAAAGTAAGAACGATGTCACCTATGAGTAGACATGAAGATGGCCTTCAAGCTTCCTCTTCGAACGGGTCCTATCCTCTTTGAGGTTCTCTCTTAAAACTAGAGTAATAACTGAAAGACATTTTCTTCCAAGTGGCAGAAGAGAAGACTTTATGCCGATACCAACAAGAATCAATGAATCCAAAACTTAGCAAGGCATTGGATTCCTAATTATACTTGTGTAACATAACATTACATTAATTGAACTCCTAAAACTCTTGAGATCTCCCTATATTTACAGGTTTTATTTGAAGAATGTTGTAATAACCCTGGGGTTTCTAAGGACTTAGCCAACTGTTAAACATTGTAATAGTACACCTTTCTCCACAATAAATTTTCTCTAACCAGTTCATATTTCGGAGATAACAACAAAAATACCATGTAATGACAATATCCAAGCAATATCAAACCAATAGGGCTATTCCCTTAACCCAACGGTACCATAAACCGACAATAGAAGCAATTGAACAAAACATATATATATCAACAATATTGTCACAATATTACAACAGTAAATCGTATCTCCAAACTAGCAGTAAAAGTACTTAAGATAGGGTCAATACCAAGTAACCACCATCAGTAAATACTCCTAAGAGGTTGTTTTCTAATTAAACCAGGAATACAGAGTTTTAAGGCTACCCATAACAGTTTGCCTAGACAGTTACAAATTCTGAGAGTTATCAACAAATAAAATTACTAGTCCACGATAGAAATGGAGTATATAAAGGTTCAGTCTTGTTTTCCTGGGCCAAATCTACCCTCCAAAGTACCAGAATTAGGCTTGATCTTCCTTCTGTGATAGTCTTTACCGCTAGTTGGAACCTTCTTCCTTTGCAAGCAATCCAATGCACCCTCCAATGGCTATTGTATCTCTCTAACCAGGTGTGGCCTCCTCCCAATATCTTCCCCGATAGTCTTCTCCAGTAAATAACCTTCATAGGAGGTGATTGAGACCAGAACAAGTGTGTTGATGTGTGACTAAGATAGGGTAAGAGTGCCCCCACCGAAACTCAACAAAGAATGGGTTAAAGAACCCTCCAATAGCCTGAGGTAGTCACCTCTCAAACCAAGATAGGGAATCCTTCAATATGTGTTTTTATGCTCCTGAGGTAAGGGGAAACAAGTGTTGAGCTAGTGTGAGACTAGCCCACCGAAACCCAACCAGAGACTAAGGTTAAACAACCCTCAAACAGTCTGAGGCAGTCGCCTCCCAAGATAAAGACAGAAAACACCTTTTATCCAAGTCGTAACTCTCCAAATGAACCTCATCTATCTTATATATATTTGTCCTTAAGCTTGCCTCCTTATTTTGGGTGACTTTCTCTCCAAGTTAGGTGTCTTTCCTTCATTTAAGCCCAAAGGTCACCTTTAAAACAAGTGTTTCCCTCCTTGGTGGCTTCTTTTACTCCCATGACTTCCTTTCTTTGGGGATATATCCTACGGGGGATCCCCCTTATACTAATACACCCTCCCTCTAATGAGGTCAAAATGGAGGGGGCATGATAGTCCTCCCTTCCCGGGATTGCTTGTCCTCAAGCAACTGCAAACCAGGATGTTGAAAAATATGCTCGTTATCCCACATGGCATCCTCTATCGGCCAATCTCTCCACCTGACATGATACTCCTTGATCACTCTGCTCCGCAGTATCCTCTCCCAGACATCCATAATCTCCTCGGGAGTCAACAACACTCATCCCCTCTCGTTTAGAGGCAGTAATTCAATGGGAGTAGTGACTTATGGCCCACACTCCCTTCAGAGGCATGACACATGGTAAATATTGTGAACATGTCTACCCGTGGTCAACTCCAGCTCATAATCTTCCCCTCCAGCTCTCTAAATCACCCTGAAGGGACCAATGAGGCATTTCCTCATCCTCTCAGTGCCACCTCTCCTCCATGGAGACATTCTAAATGGTTGCACCATCAAGCACACCATATCTCCGATCTCAAATCTATGCTCCATCTTGTGCCTGTCTAGACACAGGCTATGTTGATCCTGGGTGGTCTTTGAGCTATCATGAGTTGTATCGCTGCAATTCTCACCCAAATGTAAACACTAAATCCATGACCTCACGTAATCGTGCAAATACCCCTCAGTTCATCAGTCTACTACCATCGTTTGACCAATTGTCTGATAAACATCTTCCAAGGAGGTAGCTATGTCATCCGTGTTGCCCCATAATCCCATGTGATCATTGAAAAGTGCATGAGCCATGTTGGTTGGTCAATCAATATGCTCTGGAACCTCAGTGAATCTGTGATGTAATCTATCCACAAACTCTCCCATCCTTGTCCTAGAATGGGAAAGGACTACATCAACCGGGCCTGAAGAGTGTGCCCCAACTTGCTCTGTTGCCAATTCATACACTCCTGATGCAGGAGCATCGCTCCACTTCAGCACGTTCCAGACAGATAATTCGCATGGTATGCATTCAAGGAAGGAGAGGCGTCGCCCTCTCATTTCATTTTTGTCTCGAGAATCAAAAGCGTGATCCGGGAATTTAATGATGACAAGATGGAAGAGCCAAGTTGTTCCTTCACACAAGCTGGAGATAAGGTTGCCATTAAGTGGTTGAGGGAAAGAGGGATCTATATCCTATTTGGAACAAATTTCCATCATTGTAATTTGCCTCAGTAGATAGGCATTTTGAATGATGATTTGACACCACTAGTTTAGCTTGCGAGGGAAGCTCGTTGAGTCCCTCTTGTATAAATTGTTGTATTGTTGCAAAGTAGAAGCAGAGATGATAGAGGTAAGACAATATGGGTTAGCTAGGAGAGATTTAGCCATAGGGGGGGAAACATAAAGAGTCGAGACCCAGTTGTAGCTCGGACTCCACCATTGTAACTTGACATTCCACCATTAGTAGAAAAAAATGATAGTTTTTCCTATTATCATTTTCTGTGTGATGGATTATGTGCTGTGAATGTCATTTGTATGTGTTTGAGATGTAGATAAATGTTAGGAATTGTCTGCAGTGATAGAGATACAGTTTTCTATCCGTAAGTGTGTTGGATTAATTTTGGTTCTCTAGGCTAAGTGCAAGGAGTGCGCAATAGAGGGTGGAAACTATGTAAGCCGATGCAAGGAATGTGTGTATGAACTCAGTGGAGTTAGAAGAGAAACTACCAGGAGGGAACACCAGGGTAATTCACAGACTCGAGGAGAAATTTCAAGGTGGTTAAGTACCTTGGAAAGACAGACTGTATAAGGGAGGATACAGTCTAGAGTTATTGGATACTCTAAAACACTCTGCCAAGAGGGCATCGAGTTGGTGCGAGCGTGCAAAAGAACAACACAATTGGAAGTGTTGGAGCCCTTGAGAGAATCTCAGAATTACTGAACATTCTGAGGAAGGAAGGCTTCGCGAGATCGCATCAACAAAGGAAAGGAGATGCCTTAAAACCCTCCACAAGGTTAAGGGAGAAACCGTCGAAAAACTGAGCCAAGCACAAGGTGTGCATCGAGGATGTTGTAAATCCATCTCGTAAGCTCAGAAGGAAGGGTGAGATTTGCCAGGAGGGCACAAGGAAGTTCACAAGAGAACGACAAACTTTGGAGGTTTTCAAGCTGAGCAAGGTCGAATAAGTGTCTACGCAGAGTTCTACAAGGAGTGTTGAAGGAGTTTGAGAATAGTCTAAGTCTCGAAAGGGAATTTTTCACTAAGTGTGCAAATGGATCGAAGACTTGCCGAAGTCCCGAATACGAGAAATAGACCGTCAAGGAGGAGACAGGTGACATAATATCGAGAGGTTTGGGAGCAGGAACTTCGAAAGGTTTTCCAAGTGCGAACAAAGATCTTGCGGAGTCACGAAGCGTGAAGTAATTCTAGACCGTTGAATCCGGAAGGGCACGTGGCGGAGATCCACGTACTTCAGAGGAGAAACCCTTTGGGGGAGAGTCAAGAGGAGAATACCTGAAGAGTTGAGGAATCCAAAGCAATCCTAGTCGTCCATCGAGATAGGACATGTGGCGAGAGATCAACGCTTCGTTGATTTGCAACCAGGGGAAGCGGAGTTGAGAAACAGGAGGACTCACAAAGTCCAAACTCGTGATTCGATCACAGCCATTGATCGTGAGGAAAACTTGGACCGTAGATTTGGTCCCGAAGAATTTGTCAACTTGGAAATCAGTAATAGGAGGTAAACAACTCACGAAAGTCCCAAAGCACGAGGTTGCAAAATGAGTTGGCCCACGGTTGTATCCCATGGTCACATCAAGGAGGGAACCTAACATAGACAGCTAGCGTTGTTGGTGTAAGATTTGAAAAATGCTAAGGAGAGGGTCCGCAGGTGCCACATAACCTGCGCCGAGAAGGTAAAGGGCATGTGTCAAGTTGAATTAGTTCCATCAAGAGCCCTACGAACCATTCGGTTCGGCAACTTGAACGATCCTAGACCGGGAGATCGAGTCAGCCCCAAAGGAAAGGAGGGGAGGTTGACACCAAAGTGCTATCAGAGCACTATTTTTGTTTGCAAACAAAGGAGGTAGGGTGTGATGCTCTGTTGAAGTTGTTGCAAGGTATGCAACAGATGGTAAACCTCCAGGTGGGCTGCAGGTAAAGCAAGATGGTTGTTGGAAGTCATGAGCACAGTCAAGGGAAAGTCTGCCCGTAGAAGAGAAAAGTGGAGATAGAAAAGGAGCTCATTGAAATTCAAGCCCATATGGAGAATCTAGCATTCAAGATGCAGCAAGAGGCAAAGCCACGTTGGAGGTATGAATGGCCTTTAAAGAGGACAATTAAATGGCATGTTTGGGAGTTGTTGGCCAGAAGGCAGCAATAGGTGCTAAAAAGGTGGCTAAGGCATGTTGAATACCTCAGTGACGAGGGAAAAGAGATGAGCTCAGCTGAGAATTCACATCAGAGGATGTTGACGGATGAGGAGGAACTAGAAAGAAGACCTTGCCCAGATGAAGATTCGCGCGGAACTATGAACCGTGTGAATGAAGACGATGAGAAATTGCAAACTTCCACCATCAAGGAGAAGGATCAGGGGAGTGTTCTGATCATTGGAGGAGTCGATATATTCCTACCAAGCGACCGAGGAGAGGCTAGCAAAGATGGTGTGGATGCAGTGGAAGCACAGCAAGTTGAGACTGTCATGAAGGAGGAGAAACAAATACTGAAATATGTCCCAAAAGAAGGAGAACACCCAGTTGATTTACTCACTCAGTGGGAGATGGAGCTAAAGGCACTGAAGGATTGGTTGGACCATCCAGAACCAGATGGTGGCTTCCATAAAATAGACATGCCAGAGGAGACATACCAGCACGAGTCACAGTTGGGTGAAGTTGGAACAGAACCAGCCGAGAAACTGAAAGGGATCAATCTGTCAGAGGAGGTATTTGAACAACAGTTCAGTGGTGAGACTGCAGAAGTGAAGGATGCAGCAAAGTAGCAATTTAAGGCCACAAGAGATGAAGGAGATAACTTGGGAGATCAGTGTGATTTTCTCAAAGACAAGAGACGAATGCAGCAAGTGAGTTTGCAACAGAAGAGCCAGTTGATGAGGCAGTTGGACGAGGTGGTTGAGGAGACAAGGAAGATGGTGTTCGAGTCGGCAGAAGAAGCGGTCAGCACGAGGAAGCTGGATGAAAGGAAGCCTGCACGAGAAGCGAGGGAGATGCAGGAGCAGGAGCAACGATGCAGAGGAGCCGAGAGACAACTCCAAGAAAAATTTTGGGATCCAGGAGGATTTCAACCACGCTGGAAAACTCATGGGTAGGAGCTCATGATTTTGGTAGCTGTGGAGTATGATGCAGGAGCATCGCTCCACCTCAGCATGCACCAGTCAGTTAATTTGCATGGTACGCATTCAAGGAAGGAGAGGCGCCTCCCTCTCGTTTCATTTTTTCCACGAGAATCAAAAGCGTGATCTGGGCATTTAATGATGACAAGTTGGAAGAGCCAAGTTGTGCCTTCGTACAAGCAGGAGATAAGGTCGTCATTAAGTGGTTGATGACAAGATGGTTTGTATCCGATTTGGAACAGATTTCCATCATTGTAATTTTCCTCAGTAGATAGGCGTTTTGAATGATGATTTGACACCACTAGTTTATCTTGCGAGGGAAGCTCGTTGAGTCCCTCTTGTATAAATTGTTGTATTGTTGAAAAGTAGAAGTAGAGACAATAAGGGTTAGCTAGGATAGATTTATCCATAGGGGGGAAAACACAGAGAGTCGAGAATCAATTGTAGCTCGGACTCCATCATTGTAACTTGACATTCCATTAATAGAAAAAAATGACAGTTTTTCCTGTTTTCATTTTCTGTGTGATGGATTCTGTGTTATGAATGTCATTTGTATGTGTTTGATTTGTAGATAAGTGTTAGGAATCATCTGCAGTGATAGAGATACATTTTTCTATCTATAAGTGTGTTGGATTAATTTCAGTTCTCTAGGCTAAGTGCAAGGAGTGTGCGACAGAGGGTGGAAACTATGTAAGCCGACGCAAGGAGTGTGTGTTTGAACTCAGTGGAGTCAGAAGAGAAACTTCCAGGAGGGCACACCAGGGTAATTCACAGAATCGAGGAGAAATTTCAAAGTGGTTAAGTACCTTGGAAAGACAAACTGTATAAGGGAAGATACATTCCAAAGTTACTGAATATTCTGAAACACTCTGCCAAGAGGGCATTGAGCTAGTGCGAGCGTGCACAAGAACAACACGACTGGAAGTGTTGTATCCCTTGAGAGAATCCTAGAATTACTAAACATTCTGAAGAAGGAAGGTTTTGTGAGAGCGCAACGACAAAGGAAAGGAGATGCCTTAAAACCTTCCATAAGGCTAAGGGAGAAACCGTCGAAGAACTGAACCAAGCGCAAGGTGTGTGCCGAGGATGTTGTAAATCCATCTCATAATCTTAGGAGGAAGAGAGAGAGTTGCCAGGAGTACACAAGGAAGTTCACAATAGAATGGAGAACTTTGGAGGTTTTCAAGCTGAGCAAGGTCGCAGAAGAGTCTACGCAGAGTTTTGCAAGGAGTGCAGAAGGAGTTTGAGAATAGTCTAAGTCTCGAAAGGGAATTTTGCACTTAGTGTGCAAAGGGATCGAAGACTTGTCGAAGTTCCGAAGACGAGAATTAGACCGTCAAGGAGGAGACAGGTGGCAGAAGATCAAGAGGTTCAAGAGCAGGAACTTCGGAAGGTTTTCCAAGAGCGAACAAAGATCTTGCGGAGTCACGAAGCGCGAAGTAATTCTGGACCATTGGATCCGGAACGGCACGTGGCGGAGATCCATGTACTTCGGAGGAGAGTCAAGAGGAGAATACTTGCAGAGCTAGGGAAGTTGAAGCAATCCTAGTCGTCCATCGAGATAGGATGTGTGGCGAGAGATCAGCACTTCACTGATTTGCAACCGGGGGAAGCAGAGTTGAGAAATGGGAGGACTCGCGAAGTCCAAACTCACGATTCGATCACAACCATTGATCGTGAGGAAAACGTGGACCGTAGATTTGGTCCCGAAGAATTCATCGATTTCGTAAATCGGGAATAGGAGGTAAATAGCGCGCAAAATCCCTGAAGCACGGGGTCGCGAAGGGAATTAGCCCACGGTCGTAGCCCATGGTCACATCAAGGAGGGAGTCTAACATAGAGAGCTAGCATTGTTGGCTTAAGATTTGAAAAACGCTAAGGAGAGGGTCCGCGGGTTCCACATAACCTGCACCGAGAAGGTAAAGGGCCTGTGTCAAGTTGAATTGGTTCCATCAGGAGCCCGAAGAACCATTCGGTTCGGTGACTTGAACGATCCTAGACCGGGAGGTCGAGTCAGCCCAGAAGGAAAGGAGGGGAGGTTGACACCAACTCCCCCATATGTCCTAACACAATGTTCGCTAAGTCCCTACATTTACAACTCTCTCAGACCTGCTCATAAGTGGTGAAGTCATCGGGGTCCCAAACTACCTTATATGATGTAAAGCACCCTCCACTCATAGCATTGATCTGCCTGATGCTCACAAAAGAACCTGTCAGACTATCCCTGATGAGCCAAGCAATCATAAATTGTCGAGTCTCGGTCAACTCCTCATAAGACTGCTCCTCCAAGAAACCAATCATATGCACCCCAAGAGTAAACTCTGGAGAATGCACACTGGCCATCCCATCTTTGTCAGCTGCCCATGCTATCCACAACTACAATCCCAAGGTACCAGGCTAAACGCAGAGAAGAACTATTGTGTTGAGGTTGCATCCCTCCAATCATCACTGTTTGATTGCCATGCTCAAAATGTGCATTTCTCTCTTGGAACTCCATATCATGGATCATACTTGGCCAAGATATCTCAGTGAAGTCAACATCTGTCAATCCACGACTATCCTCGATCCTGGGAATCATGAGGGAAAAGAAAAAATCCACATCTACTCTCACCTCATCCCCATCATGATGCAAACCAATCATTACCTCGACTCTGTCGGTCGTCAATCTCATCCGAAGAAACCCATCACTCTGATGAATTCCTGGATCCCACCACCATATTGGTAGTCTACCACTCCCAATGTTTGTTGTTGAAAATTTTGGGCACTTCTCCAATAGACTCTGAAACTCCAACTGTGCACCATGTACACTGATCACCAAGTCCCTATGGATGGTCTATGTCATTGGTACAAGGCTATCTATCCCACTCAAGTGGTTCAAGGCTTCCTCCCATGTCCTGCTGAGGGCATCAAACCACAATAACAGATGCCTCGACAACTGTCTTCCATACTGGAGAGTGACTAATGTGTTGGCCAACCCCCAAGGCATGATTAAGTTCGCCTGATGATATCTGGGAACATACATGTGAGTGTCTGACTCCCTGATCCTCATCTATTGGCGTCCTTGATGAAGATATATCACCAAGGTGTGTGTTTCTCCCCGAGGCTCACCCATCCACTCTCTGATCCTCGGTAACCTCAAATCAATGGTATCCTCGAGGCCTTTGTCAGGAGGTCTCCTTGGAGGCAACGTTCCAAAGCTTCGTTGCACACTAATATATGCCAATGTAGTTCCCTGCACATTTTTACACACCGTTGTGTCCTCCTGTACCATTTGGTGTCCCGTGTGCACTATTGTCCTCAACATTCTACTGATGATGGTTGCATTTGTATCCCAGAGTGTGTCCATGCCTGTCATGTACATGTCCATCCAATCCATGGATGCATAAACTCCCACGTGGGATAGTCCCTAAGGAAGGTGCTCAACTATCTCCTAAGACTCTAATGTTCTCTCTGAAAGAAAGGGCTCATGATCCCCGCACTGCCAACTAAGAGCGCAATCCACCTTCTCAGAGTCAACTCCTCTCGAGTATCGACAACTCAGAATGTTCCTCGTCCGAACTCATCACGAGAGGTTCCTACCTCATATCATGCATGATACTCACGCCCTCCTGTATCGAGGCTACCAAACCTGATGGAGTCTTTGTTGGAAGTGGTGAAGAGTGGACTAAGCTCAACTGATAATGTAGCTCCTCGACCTCACAGTCCTTGTCCTCCTTTCCCTCAACAAACTTGAGGGAAAGGTCCCTATCCATAAACAACTACAAGTACTCTGACTTCAGCTGCTCTAGCGCTTCTTTGTCGAAGTGAAACTGAGCACTAGTGAATCCGCCTGCCACTTCACAATGTCTCTCCTCTATCTGAGATCTCCACATAAGATCCTCAATGAATCTACGAGCTACATCAGTCATGGTCAACACCTGTGTGATCCAATCATCGGTCACCAACAAGCGATCCTCCAAGTCACGCAGTGCTAACGGTCTATACCCATCCATATCTAAATGATAAGAGTTTCTATTTATAAGGGTGCTCTCCTCACCATCAGCACCCGATGCACCAGGTGATACCATGCTATGATGGGACTCATGCGAGACATCGTCCTCCATGCATGATTCCTGTGAAGAAGGATCCATGTCCCCTATCAATCTCTCCAAAACCCATCCTCCATCATATGAGGGTACCATCATGCCCTCATCGTCATCATGAGTTTCATAAGTGGGATGGGACGTTGAATGTTCATCGTAGTGGGGTGCTAGCACACCCTTGTCATCATAAGAATCCTCAACATGTGCGTCATCAACCTGTTTTTCATAGGTATCGGTGTCATGGACTGCATAGGCCAATGGCGATGGTGCACAAGGTGTTGTTGTGTCGTCATCCTCGTAGTCATCATAGGTAGGGCAAGACGTTTCCCCCTCAGTACCAGTGACAAACCTTTCCAACAGACTCATGTCCCCAGTCTCATCAGAGACTATTGTTGGGTCCTCCTTTACGTTCACCTCCTCATCATGGTTGGATTCATGCTCCTCCACAAGGGAATGTGCCTTCATCCATTTATCTTGCTTGTCACTCTTCGATTTTTGTTTTGTGTCATTGAAAGAATCCTCGTCTAGATCTTTGGGCCATCTTCCATACTTGATGGTGCAATAGTCTCAAAAAGACATAGATGCACAAAACTATTTACCCAGTGTTAGATACTTTGATATGTACTTGCCTACTGCTAGTTCCCACTTGATTTTGGCCATGAGATCCTTCTTGGTCTTCATATTTCCACCCTCAGTGTGTTGTCCTTGAACTCAATTGACTGTTGCAGACTTCTCTTTCACTGAATATCCCTTAGGCTGGCAAGATCACCAGCGTTGATACCACTGTAATAACCCTGGGGTTTCTAGGGACTCATCCAGTTGTTAAATAGTTTAATAGTACACATTTCCCCACAGTAAATTTTCCCTAACCAGTTCATATTTCGAATATAACAACAAAAATACCATGTAATGATAGTATCCAAGAAATTGTCAAACCAATAGGGTTGTTCCCTTAACCCAACAGTACCATAAACCAACAATAGAAGCAATTGAACATAACATATGTATACCAACAATATTTTCACAATATTACAACAGTAAATTGTATCTCCAAACCAGTAGTAAAAGTATTTAAGATAGGGTAAATACCAAGTAACCACCAACAGTAAACCCTCCTAATAGGTTGTTGTCTAATTAAACCAGGGATTCGGAATTTTAAGGCTACCCTTAACAGTTTTCCAAGACAGTTACAAATTCTGAGAGTTATCAGCAATAAAATTACTAGTCTACGGTAAACCTGGAGTATATTAAGGTTCGCCCTTGCTGTCCTAGGCCAAATATTCCCTCCAAAGTACCAAAATTAGGCTCGACCTTCCTTCTACAATAGTCTTTACCACTGGATGGAACCTTTGGCATGTGCAAGCAGTCCAATGCACCCTCCAGTGGATATTGTAGCTCTCTAACTAGGTATGTCCTCCTCCCAGCATCTTCCACAAGAGTCTTCTCCAGTAAATAACCTTCACAGGAAGTGACTAAGACCAGAACAAGTGCATTGATGTTTGACTGAGCTAGGGTGAGAGTGCCCCCACCGAAACAAAGAAAATAATGGGTTAAACAACCCTCCAATAGCCTGAGGCAGCCGCCTCTCAAACCAAGACAAAGAATCCTTCAATCCAAGTTGTTATTCTCCCGAGGTAAGGGGAAACACGTGTTGAGCTAGGGTGAGACTAGCCCACCGAAACCCAACCAGAGACCAAGGTTAAACAACCCTCAAACAGCTTGAGGAAGCTTCCTCCCAAGCTAAAGACAAAAAACACTTTTTAACCAAGTCGTACCTCTCCAAATGAACCCCCTCTTTCTTATATAGATTTGTTTTTAAGCTTGCCTCCTTATTTTGAGTGACTTTCTCTTCAAGTTAGGTGTCTTTCCTTCATTTAAGCCCAAAGGTCACCTTTAAACCAAGTGTTTCCCTCCTCGGTGGCTTCTTTTACTCCCATGACTCCCTTTCTTTGGGGCTATAGCCTACGGGGGATCCCCCTTAGACTAATATGCCCTCCCTCTAATGAGGTAAAAAGGGAGGGGACATGACAAATGCCATGTATGAAAATTGAAGATGTTTCCTAATATGAGCCATCCAATTGCCTCAACTTCAGGTCTTTAGCACAATTAGTGAAAATGCAAGCTTTCTAGTATTTTCCCGTCTCTAAGTGTGCATGGACACTGCTAGATCGTGTGATTTAATCTGTTGATGACATACAAGGATACTATGTGAGTAGTGAAGGATTACTAATGCAAGTTGGGAAACATAAAGAACTAAGGAGCCACACAATTGTTAGTTTAGCCAGCTACATGATTGGACTTTGTTCTCCATAGATATACTGACCATTGTTATGATATATTACTTTATAAACTTCATTTTACGAGTATGCAACTATAAATGTTGTTTTCTATAAAAAATCTCCATTTACACAAGTGGACAAAAGGGTGTGATAACATGAACCTTCAATCTAAAACATTAATATCTCCCTATAATTTTATAAAAAAATACATATTTGTAAATGTAATGCATCTTCGCCTCTACTTCTAAAGAACAAAGTTTGAATACTTGCTAATCTCAAGGGATTTGATGCTCTACCTTCATTTTAATTGCTATGAATAAATAAAGTTGTTCAATTATAAAACTTAAGACTAAAAGAGTCATATCAATTCCAGTTGAAGGGGACAATCACTGCGTCATTCTTAGAATATTATTTACATTATTTCAAGATCTTCCCTCTCTTCCTAAGCCTTTGAAGCATACAACACTATATTCTTACTAATGGGGTCAAATAATTATACTTAAATGGAATATCCTAAAAATGTAACTAGAAACCTTGCCTCTAAAAGATTCGAAGAAAGTAATATGAATGAGAAGTTTGAAATGCCCTTATTAAACAATGAAACAAATACAAAATTTTCATTGGAGCATATAAATGTGATCCTAAATATAATTCTATAAAAACATAATCTTAAAATTGTTGATGTTTGGACAACATCGGAAGACATTCTCTTAGAATAATACTTAATAATATGATTATTGATTATTAAATATCATATATAATAAAGTAAATGATAATAATAAATAGTTATTGATGATTCAAGGGACGCATCATTTCATGGATGGTCACCATATGTTCCCTATATATGGAACACTCATCATTGTAATAATATATCGATTATATCTTATATGAAGAAAAACAACATGGTATCAGAGAAGGACTGGACCTCACTTCCTCATAGAAGGGCCCAGGTAAATGGAAGAAAATAAAACTGTATAATAAAAGTAGATCTGACGAAGCCCGCACACATATACACAATATGCATCCATTGATCCATGCCTTTAAGGATACAAAATGGGGCATAGCTCGATATTGCCTCCACAAAGAAAATTGTGTGTTGTCTGTTGTGAGCTTAGGAGAGCTATGCATGTGGAGGTTGGATGATTGTAGTGTAATTGCGATCAGGGGACATGTGAAGAGTGTAAGAGGAGTCCCTTCGTGGAGGAGTCTCGATCTGTGCGTTGGAAGACAAGTGGATTGTGATCGGATCTAGAGGAGAATCATTTCAAAGGCAGACGCCATGATTTCTCATTTAGAAGGGTTTCCTCGAGAGCGATGGTGCTCATCAAGTGTGGCACAAACAAAGATCTGATCTGCACAAAATGGTGGGAGGTATTAAAGGTCACCAAGTAAAATGTGATGGGTATGGCCGAGCTCTTCAAAGCGCCATATTGAACCCTTTGAGACATGAAGATTGTGTGACATCGGGCCTGCGATCTCTAGGTGTATCGATGTTTAATAGATTGGAAAGGTCAAACTTGATCATTGGTTGATGTAGCTTGTAAAGGATTCGTAGATCCACTTGCATATGCCCACGGCCAAGACATTTTTTGATTACTTATATTAAGGATCCCATATTGAAGATAGTGTCTAGGACATTGTAGTGGAAAGAGGACACAAGTTCGAAAAGAAAAGGTTCTCCATCCATCGACGTGGCGGTCAAAAATTGAATGGTACACGCAAGTTGGTTATTCATGCAGAACAGTGTCTGCTATCCATGAAGCAATTTTGAAAGATCAAATTCGTTGGTGCTAACAACTTTATCACAAGCAAGATTGACCTCCTCTGCAATGGCGAAGGTGTCGAGTCAGAGGCGAGCACATTTTTTGGGCTCATGGATTTGAGCATTTTGGCGATTTTATTGGAATTCAAAGGTATTTTATTTCCGGATTGGAGGCGAATCCAAAATCGACAGAGTCTTGTTGAAGAGTCAGATTGTGTTACCCGAGGAGGATAGCCTTGTGAAGAACATAACAAGAATCTCCCGTTGAGAACACTGCAAAGGGATTGGAAATCTTGCAACCCCATATGCATGTGAGGTTGTGTGAGTGAGCCAACTTGTTGTTGTGCAATTACAACCAGAGGAAGACAAAGTGTAATTCCGGTGAAGAAATCCCATGGAGCAAAGGGGGAATTGCACTTGGAAAGCAAAGAGTGCCACTAGATTGAAGGTGTCATGAGATTAAATTGACATGAAACCAGAAGCATAAGAATTTTCACAAAGTGAAGAGCAGCCTATGCTACAACATTATTGGTGTTGTGCCTACAGGTAGGAATCGAAGAAGAACTTGTTTTCGTGCATATTTGTTTTCCTGCAAATTGATATAGAACCAATGGATGGTCTTTCTCTAGTGTGGGACAAAGATGTAATATTCTAAGCAGTCAAGACTTGAATATGACAACGGTGGTTGTAGTAGGCATTGGGAATCAAGGGTCATTATCCCTGATACGAGAACCCTTATTTCTTTAAAGGACCATTTTCCCTAGTACAAGAGCCCGAAAGATGTATTATTGTATTTGAGCTAATTTCCCTGCCTCCAGAAGGAGGACCTGGTTAGTGGACAATGAGATCATATGGCAGGTAGCATGATCTATTTTGAAGTCAAGACTCAAGGGGAATCATCTAGCTCTTGCAAAGAATCAAACATGGAGGACAAGACCTTCCAACCATGATGTCATGGAGTGACATCACCAAAAATGATGCTCAGAGATAGGCAGTCTCTAGGAGCAATGTACCTCCCAGGACAGGACCATGCCAAATAGAAGAGACATTTTCAGTAACCATGAATGCAAGCTATGGTGATGGACCATGTGATGGAGGAAGATATAGTATGAGACTCATAGAGAGCATTTATAGCAATCTTGGTACATGAGTTGAGCCATGAGATCTTGAGGGAGCAGGCATGGCAGCAGTTCCAGTGTATGTAGAGGCACTCTGAGAGAGGAAGGAGGTACTACATATAGAGGGAGCAAAGATTGAGTTACCTCCAGAGAAGGAGGAAGAACTACCTTCAGTGTTAGAGGGAGTAGAGACAAAGAAAGAGTCACCTCCAGCTCTAGAGGGAGCAGTTATTGAGACACTCTCAGTTCCAGATAGAGTAGTTACAGAGGAAGCAATTGTAGAGAGAGAGTGTAGGAGCCAGTTCCACATAGAGCAGCCCCAGAGGAGGGAAGTTGCTGACAGAGTAGAGAAGTTACTCTCAGTCTCAGTGTTTAGCAGTTACAGAGTCCCATAGGGAAAGTCTGTAGAGACTTTCAAGTGGATCTATAAGATCAAACACACAGCTGACGAGAGTATCAAGAAGCACAAAGCGATATTTGTTGCCAGAGGATTCTCTCAGGTGGAGGGAATAGATTATGAGGAGACATTTGCTCATGTTCCTCGATACACTTCTATCTGGACGATTATTTCCCTTGCAACATCCATGGGTTGGAGACTACATCAGATGGATGTGAAGACAACCTTTCTCAAAGGAGAGATTGAGGAAGAAGTATACATCGAGCAGCCAGATGGTTTCGTGATACATGAGAAGGAGTCTCATGTGTGCAGGTTGAAGAAGGCCTCGTATGGACTCAAGCAATCACCTCGAGCTTGGTATGTGAGAATTGATGGAAACTTGATGATTTTGGGCTTCATCAAAAGTGTTGTCGATCCCAACCTGTACTACAAGACTGTTAATGGTGAGTCCCTGATTTTGGTCCTCTACGTTGATGATTTATTCCTCACCGGTACCGAGAGCCTTATTATTGAATGCAAGTATGCGTTGGCCTCTAAGTTTGAGATGAAGGACCTTGGTATGATGCACTACTTCTTGGGACTAGAGGTGTGGCAAAGAACTGATGAGATCTTCCTTAGTCAGGGGAAGTACACAGCTGAGATATTGAAGAAGTTTGGGATGTTGAACTTGAAGCCTCTGGCTACACCAATGGTGACGAATCTGAAGGAACTAAGTGTGTCTTCTTTCGATTCTGATGAAATTGATCCGACTCTGTACAGACAGTTGATTGGATAATTGATGTGTCTCATTAACACCAGACCAAATATTTGTTATGCAGTTAGTGCACTTAGCCAGTTTATGAGTCAGTCGAGATAGACACATTGGATTGTTGTGAAGCATGTGTTGAGATACCTGCGAGGCACAGTTAGACATGGTCTAAGATATACGTCTAGTACTTATATGATATGGCAGAAATATATTGACTCTGATTGGGTAGGGAGCGCAGTGGACAGAAAGAGCACCTTTGGGTGTTGCTTCACTTTGGGATCTTCCATGGTTTCCTAGTGTAGCAGGAAACAGACTTATGTGGCTTTTGAGCACAGCAGAAGCAGAGTACTTTGCATTAAGTATGTTAGTCCGTGAAGTAGTGTGGCTTCGCAAGCTACTTGCAGATTTATCCGAACATGTGTTGGATTCCACCATTATTCATTCTGGTATCCAAGGTTGTGTGAAGATCTCATATAATCCATTTTTTCATGACAAATCGAACCACGTTGAGATCAAGTACCATTACATCTGAGACATGGTGTAGAGGAAGGAAGTATTGGTACAGTACATTCCTACAGATGAGCAGGTTGTTGATGTTCTTACCAAACCAGGACGAAGTTCAAATACTTTCGTGACAGACTTGGCGTGGCAGAGAATGTCTCCCTCGTTGAGAGGGAGTGTTGATGTTTGCAGCTTCTTGAGACATTCTCCAAATCGTACTCCTTTGTGACTGAGTTGAGTTGATCTGTGATGACACTTATCCAAAAAAGGATAAGTGGGGCACTTATCCGAGAAGGATAAGTGTGTTTGGGCTTATAGCACAACGTCCCTTGTGGAGAGCACATGAGGACACGTCCCATGTGGAGAGCACATGAGAACATGTCAAGGGAGTTGACCCTTGACGTCATACACTATAGGAGTTGACCGTAGTGTTTCTAGAGGGTGTAGCCTCTAGAAGTCCACATGGGAGTGCCATGTGTGACAAACTTTCTCCAGATCGTACTCCTCTGTGAATTGAGTTGAGTTGATCTGTGAGGACACTTATTCGAGAAGGGATAAGTGCATTTGGGCTTATAGCCCAACGTCCCATGTGGAGATCACATGAGGACATGTCAAGGGAGTTGACCCTTGACGTCACACGCAATGGGGAGTTGACCCTAAGTGTTCCTAAGGGGAGTAGCCTCTAGAAGTCCACATGGGAGTGCCATGTGTGACAAACCTTTTGCTACTATGGTGGTTGTGTACCACTGGCGGAGACTGTGTGTCTCTGGTGAGTAGTTGTGTACTACTATGGAAAAATACCTCCCTAGCTAAGAGGGAGTGTTGATGTTTCAGCATCGGGCATAACTTCTCCTAGATTGGGTTGCAGACTAAGAGAGATAGGATACATTTATCATAAAGGTGCACTTGTGGTAAATGGGCCCAGACGTAGTCCTTCCTTGATCATGACAAGGAATAATATGGACTCGAGGTGCTTGACGTGTTTTTTCCAGGTGTCAGTTAGCATCAGGTCGACATTCACTCATAGGTGTGTACTTGTGGTGAAAGATCATGGTGTGGTCTTTGTCCTAGTCATGGTGATTTGACAAAGAATGATAAAGACTCAGGATGTTATATGTTATTACATGCGAACCCAAAGTGAACCTGATCTCAGAGAGGGTCAATAGGCTCAAAAGGGAGAACCGCATAAAGAGTTTTCTCCTCAGTTCAAGTGGGAGAGAGACATCTCCCAAGACTGATAGACAAGTGTCATGAGTCTAGGGTGAAGTTTGTATACTTCAGAGACAAGCTTGGCATGATGCAGAATGTCTCCCTCGTTGAGAGGGAGTGTTGATGTTTGGACAACATCGGAAGACATTCTCTTAAAATAATAATTAATAATATGATTATTGATTATTAAATATCATATACAATAAAGTAAATGATAATAATAAATAGTTATTGATTATTCAAGGGACACATCATTTCATGGATGGTCACCATATGTTCCCTATATATGGAACATTCATCATTGTAATAATATATCGATTATATCTCATATGAAGAAAAACAACAAAAATATGTTCTATCTTATGCACCATAGTCTAAGTTAATTTATTGAAATATGATTAATGTCTACAATCTTACTCTTTAACTTGAAAACAAAAAAAAATTACTCTTGCACTTATTATTATAAAGTACCCTTTTCACTTCATGATTATGAAGCTTATTCCTGCGTTTAAGATATGTTATGTGATCTCAACTTGTTACTCTACACTATAGTTATATATGGCCTTGGACATGTTTTAATCTACACTATAGTTATATATGGCCTTGGACATGTTTTAAAAGTTGTAGATGCAAATCTATCTCTCAACATATCTATTATGTTTTCACTTTGATACAACCTAGAAGCCTAAAGCCTATAAGAAATTATTAAAAAATAAATTGTTACAATGACTTCACTAGAGACCAGAAGTGGTTAATTTCCATCTTAAAGTCTACTTGTGAAGAATTTAATTCCAATCTAGAATGGGTTGTAGATTATACGAGCACATTTTGGAAGAAGAGCAAATAAATTGATTCCTTGGCACCTCCTTTATATTTGATAACTAAGATAACAAAAGAGCAGAGCAAATAAATTGATTCCTTGGCACCTCCTTTATATTTGATAACTAAGATAACAAAAGAAGATTCTCAATTCATGATTTTTTTCAATAAAAGTCATTTCGTGACAATGCATATTGGTGCATTGGTAGATATGAACACCATATTAGGATCTTAATCAAAGACATTGTTAGGTGCAAAAACAACATAGTACATAAGAGGGAGCCTAGGCATTAGCATGGAAATCATCTACCACCTCTGTGGATGAGATCCAAACAATAATCAACTTATTTATTATTTAAAGAGCTTGGGGATTAGCTTGGAAATTGACTACCATCCTCTGTAAACACAAGAGTGGAGTTGATGAAGATGGACTTCAAGATGTACATCTCACAATTTGATCACTTTGCACTTTAACCATGAGGTCATACCTGTATACCTAGTTGTCCCTTTGAACTCTATTTGATCTGGCTCTAAGAAATACTATAAAAGGTTTATTTTAGCGAGAGTGTTGTTAGGGTATTAATCGAAGCCTTGGCTAAGTTGTAAACTTGCTTGTTCCAAGAGACGATGGCAACATGATCAATATTGAAACCACACCTTGACATGCAAATCAATGGTTATATCCATTACTACCTAGGTAAACTTCACCATTCTTTTCAAAACTCGTATCTCATGTGCACCATTAGGGCTAACAAGGACTTCCTCTATATATCTATTCATGTTTTCAAGTGTGGTAGAATTTTTAGATTGATAATTGCTAAATTTATATGAAAATTTTAAATCAAACAAAATATTTTACGTTATGCAAAGATAAGGACTTCCTCTATATATCTATTCATGTTTTCAAGTGTGGTAGAATTTTTAGATTGATAATTGCTAAATTTATATGAAAAATTTAAATCAAATAAAATATTTTACGTTATGCAAAGATGAGGACTCGAGAAATCTAAGTTGGTCTATTTTCTCTAAGCATTTCTATAAGGTGTCTTTGTTGCTCAAACATGAAAACCCTGATTTGGCATTGGTTTCCCCTGCTAAAGATTGTTTCAAAAAGGGAATTTTACTAGTAGAGCATCTATGGGACAGAAGGGGTGATCGGTGTTTCTCACAACTTCTTAATAGTAGCTCACAAATTGATAATAGCATTTAGGAATATTTTAAGGAGTTGTCCTTAAAATATTCATGTTGCATTAGATCTCAAATGCATGGTACAATCACGCAGCTTTGAGTCAAAAGAGCTCCATATATTATTGGTCTAACATAATAGGCTTAGTCAAGAGGTGAACTCCATTTGGGCATCGATTTCTGGATGGCCTAACAAAGTTATGGATGAAATGAGAAAAAGTCAACACAAAACTCATCTTCTTTAAAGAGTTTGTGCAAAATGGCCCTTAATCATAGATGGAGCGCTAATGATTGTCCTCAACATCAATATCACAAAAAATAAATTTATGATCAGCTATCTTTGTAAAGGTAAAGAAATTTATCACTTCACTTAGATTTCTCTTAAACAGCTATCTTTGTAAAGGTAAAGAAATTTATCACACTTCTCTTAGATTTCTCTTAAACAATGGCTTGTAGTGGAATTAAAATTAAACAAACTAGGATTACCTCCAAGTCATTTTGTTTCAAACTGCTCTACATCTTTTTGGGCTGTTGTTCTTGCAATTCCATATGAAGCTTTATGAAAACATTTACACCTTGCTTTAAGTTGAGGTTGGTTACCAAGCACATGCGCTCATCGTTGGGGTTCATATGCTCCAGATCTTGGATCTTAGGAAGCATGGTATATGTAGGGATTTAAAATATTATTTGGAGACCAAGGAGCAGTAAAAATTTGCAAGGTAGCATATATCCATAATCCCTACTATCAATTTCAGAGATCATCTATATGGAGACTTGCTTGAGACACATTCTTGTCAACATTATGGGGATCGAAACTTCTTTGGATGATACTTACTATATAGTTCTTTCTTTATTGGGCTTCTGTCTTAGGTTGTGGTTCTGGAAGGAATATGTACCCAAGAAACATGTATGTCGTTGTTCTGGAATTACTCTGCTTTTATAAAGAACCTCAACTAATGTATTCTATTTCTTTATCTAACAGTAAATGTAATAAAATCATTCAAATAAGCATACTCAATGATGGCTGTAAAGTTATATGAAGATAGTAACAAGATATAACAATCACATCAAGTGAGCTTATATACTTCAAAGGCTTAAAGATGATACTCATCTCTAGCCATCATCTTTGGAAAGTTTCTTAAATTTTTAAACTATCATTTTATGAAGATGCAGGCACACTAGAGTCTAGAACAGCAATTTTTTTCATATAATTAACTCTTAGAAGCTAAATTGGGAAGCATTAATCAATGGATAGCTTCAGTTATTTGATGCTAAAAGACCGGAATCACCAGCCCATAAAATATGGTGAAATAATCCATAAAACCATGAAGAAAATGGCTCACCAAGATCCTATATCTATCTTGAAGGCAACTGAATGTAGTCAGATAGAGAAGATACGCAGCACACAGCCATATGCCGGCAAAAGCCCAATACCTAACATTGTGGAGCTCATCCAATTAGATATCCAAAACTTGAGCTATAGCATTGATTCAAATTATGATCCATTTAGTCTAGGGAAAACAAATACATGATGAAACTCTGTACTTCATAGGAGAAAAAAACAATCCCCGGGAACATTCTAAAAAATTGAAATGCAAGCTTCACAGTTTTTAAACTTCTTGTTAGAAACACCTTGTTCATAGATTGCTTCAGTTAGTGTCAGCAATAATGGCAAGAAGACCACTGCCTGACCTGGAAATGATGGAAACAGTTATGTCCCCGTCAATGATCTCTTGAGCAACAATCTTCAAGAGGAACTTGGTGACAGGGGGACTCTTACTCTGCAATCAAAGTTTCCTGATAATTTGGATTGGTGCTACAAAGAATGCTTTGATAAGTGAAAATATAACAGCCAACTTCTCACCTAGAGAAAGTTTTCCTTCCATTCCTCCTCTATATCATGCAGCACAAAGTTGTATTAGGCACATAACCTCCCTCCATCTGCCCAGAGCCCAGAGATTGTGTCCATGTTTGCATAAATTTCCTTCATTTCTGAGAACGATTTGTCTCCAGTGAGGAATGCAAACACCTTATTATTGACCTCAATCCAGCTGCATCCAGGCGTCTTTTTAATCCCTCTGGCTTTCATTATTTTTCTTACATTTTCTACATCATCCCACATGCCAGCTTCTGCATAGATATTTGACAATTGTACATAGTGTGCAGAGGTTTTAGGATCCAATTCAAAAAGATTCCCTGCCACACGTTCTCCTATCTCTATATTATTATGGATTCTGCAGGAACCAAGCAAGGATGCCCACACATCAACATCAGGTCTTATTGCCATTTTGTTGATAAAATCTTCTGCCTCAGTAAGATGCCCAGCACGGCCGAGAAGATCGACCATACAGCTATAGTGTTTCAATGAAGGGGTGATCTGATAGTCTTTACTCATATTATGAAAGTATTTCCAGCCATCATCCACAAGTCCTGCATGACAACATGCAGAGAGAACACCTATGAAGGTGACAGAGTTTGGTTTTGAATCAGAATGCAGCATTTGTTTGAAGATTTGGAGGGCCTCCTTGCCATAGCCATGCATGGCATATCCTACAATCATTGCAGTCCAGGAAATTACATTTCGCAAAGGGGTTTCATCAAACACCTTACGTGCATCTTCTATGCTTCCACATTTGGCATACATGTCTACAAGGGCATTCCTCACACAGATATTGAATTGAGCTCCGTACCTAACGACATCTTCATGGACCTCCTTGCCATGTTGTAAGGATGCCAAGTCAGCACATGCTGGAAGAACACTGGCAACGGTAACAGAATCTGCATTTACACCTCTCTGTCGCATTTGTCGAAAGAGAATCAGGGCATCATCACTGCAACCATTCTGCACAAATCCTGCTAACATTGCATTCCACGATACAATGTTTTGTTCAGGCATTTCGCAGAAGAGCTTCAGGGCATAATCAACACACC
The DNA here is from genome assembly GCA_009831015.1 of Picea engelmannii. Taxonomy (NCBI): domain Eukaryota; kingdom Viridiplantae; phylum Streptophyta; class Pinopsida; order Pinales; family Pinaceae; genus Picea; species Picea engelmannii. The sequence goes on along the minus strand of ML806245.1, from coordinate 51,999 downwards.
CACTCTGCACAAACCCTACAATAATTACATTCCACGAGACCAAGTTCCTCTCAGGCATTTCCTGAAAGAGCTCCAAGGCCTCATCACTATGCCTATTCAGTGCATATCCACCCACAATAGCATTCCAAGATACCACATTTCGTTCAGGCATTTTGTCAAACACTTGGCGTGCATCTTTCACATAACCACATTTGGCATACATATCTACAAGGGCATTCCCCATAAAAGCATTGCATGGGATCCCACTTCTAATTATGTATCCATGGACCTCCTTGCCTTGTTCCAGAGCTACCAAGTTGGCACACGAAGAGAGAACAGAGGAAAACGTAACAGAGCTTGGATGCATACCTGTTTCTTGCATTTGCCGAAAGACCTCCAATGCCTCCTTAAAAAAACCATTCTGCGCATAAGCTGCAATCATGGCATTCCACGTTATGACATCTCGTTCGGGCATATTCTGGAAAACTGTGTGGGCTTCACCAATTTCTCCATTCTGTGCATATCCTGCAATCATGGCAGTCGACGAGATTACATTTTGTTCAGACATTTCGTCAAAAATTCGGCGGGCATCCGACATGACCCCACATTTGGCATACATGATCACAATCTTGGTTTCCAAGAAGTTATCCGGCTTACATCCTGATTCTATTAGGTGGGCATGGACTAGTTTGCCATCTGCCACGGCTTTCATTCGAATGCAGTCTTCTAACAGAGAAGCATAGCCGCAGGAGTTTGATCCGATGCCTTGGCCGTGTAAAATATCCATTCGCTCCTTCAATCGGCTCTGCTCAGACGATCCTGTGGAATCCTCAATTCTATCGATTGCCCGAGAGCTGCAGCCCTTGCCATGAGGTTCGGCACACACGCTAGTTTGAGTTTTAGAAGTATGGCTGGCTTTGAGAGAATGAATGCTAAGGTCGGAGTAAAAAATGAACAACTTCTTCTTCTTGCTATGCTTCCCTGATAGCTGTAGGAGCGCCAGTGCCATTGGCATCCCATAATATGAAACGAGAGATTAAAACACATCAAGGCAACGGCAAACATTATGCATCCAGCAGTGTTGCGTTTAGTGCAACATACACTCAGATCTACATAGAGTTTGGGAGTGTTTATTGAATTGCCAAAAGCCAAAACGCTTTCAAATGAAAAGGGCTCCACCAAGCAGTGGGCTTAAATTTCATATCATGTTATATCTACATTGCTGAGCGCAACATCAATGTGGGACAAAGGGAAGTGCCTTTTATAGTTCGAAAGCATTTTTCACATAAGTGTATCTTTTAATTTTATAGAGATATATAATTAATGTTTTGTTTTTTTTCCTCTTTGAGGTTTGAGGATAGTGATTGATGTAAGTTTTGAGTTTTATAATTCAATGTAAAGGAGATTTTATAGTCTTAAAAGTTATTATAAGATGCTACAAGATAAGTGTATCTCATACATATTTTACACATATGCATCTATATAATATGTCTTGTAGAGGAGGAGGGAAAGGTCAAGCAAACATACTTACCTTACAACCAATCAATCATTATATTAATAGGAAATATCACTTGCATGTATAGTGCATCCCACTAGCTATGCATGACCTTGCTTGTGTCAAAAAAATGTTGTGCAAATTTACATTATGTTTGGCAACATTTATTTTCTTTCCTTTTTCAACTTTATCATTTTATCCCCTATTTCTCTTTTCTTTCATTTTTTCCACATGAGTAAAGCTAATATTTACATCATTGAAATGAAAAAATTATAAACCATTTTCAATGTCATCCTATAATTTCACATTAATGATTTCATCCATAGTGTATCAAGTTACAAAATATCTTGACTATCATATGATAATTAGTCCTCTCGAGTAGGATTTTTGTTGAGGTGTCACTAGAATTTAACAAGCTAAATCTAATTTAGAGCATATTGAAATCAATGAAATTGAATAATAAAATTAACACAAATTGATTTAAAATCATCAATAATCCCATGACACCTACACAATATAATCTCAACAAACAAATTTTTCAATCACAATACAAATTATAATTAACATATTTAAAGTTTAAAATTACCAAACTAAAAAACAATAATAATAAAAAAATTGAAATAGTTTAACCAACTCCCTTATCATTTTACCAAACAAATACATCCTACATTTACCTATATAATCCAAGTATTTCCTAATATTCTCTTATTTTCATGAGTACATATTTTTTGAAATTATAGAAAAAATTAATGCTTCCTAGTGTATTGATTTTTAAGAAAAGCAATTAAAAACAATATCGTTATGAAGATATAAAAAACATAAAATGGAACTCTTCTTCAAGCTTTTTTGTTGGAAAATTGAATTAACTTACATTGAAATGCCAAATTTTTTTTAAGTTGGATGGACCTCCAAAGACTATGAGGTTTTTTTTAATCTCTTCTTTAATTAGTGATCATTATTCTTGATTTCCAAATAAATCTTCAAAAGTTTGTCTATTCTCACTTTTTAATAAAAAATATGTATTATTTTTTATTAAAATTTAAATAATTCATTTATTTTCATTTTTTAATTAAAAATATATTTCTATTTATTATTCAAATTTAAATTATTTGTTTCCTAGTTTATTCTCAAAATATATTTCTATTTATTATTCAAATTTAAATTATTTTTTTTCTAATTTATTCTCTTTTTATAATTAAAAATATATTTTTATTTTTTTTAATTATTTTTTTAATTAAAAATATATTTTTATTTATTTATTAAAATTTAAATAAATTTTTTTCTTATAATAAAATATTTTTTCTTAAATTTCAATCATTATTTAAAATTATATGAAGAATTGGAATTTCAAGTTAAATCTATATTTTAAGTTGAAAAGATCATCTAATTCCATACCATTAAAATCAAAATCAAGAATTTAAAAAGAAAACCAAATTCTTTAATAAATTCAATATAAAACTACAAATTTTGAAAGTAATATTAATTGTAATTTGTTTGTGTTTAACAAAATTGATATCTTGTTGCTTGCCCAACATATGGATAAGAGTAAAACTAATCATCTTTTCAAATATGAAGAGAAATAAATAACCGCATTCCAATCAATATCTCACTTGAGAACCTCGAATATTATTATGTATAGACTCGTTCAATTGCTTAATCATCGTGTCCATTTTATCTCCATGAGTTTTGAGAAGTTCAATTTGTCTCTTTATACTTCTTGTTGTGTCTTTGATTGTTCAATTAAAGATTATTATAGATTAGAAAATTGTACGTCTACTTTAGATAGTATTATCACTTAAGTGTCTTTTTCTCCCTTATTCTTAAATATGGTTACAATTTAGAAAATTGTATGTATAAATTTGATTGTACGAAGGAAATATAGTTTTCAAATTTTTCATTTTTTCTCAAAATATTATTTTCAAGTTGGGGATAAGTAGCATTATATTTTTCCCGTACGGGTGTAGACGGATTGGCAAGTGCAGTGTAAATGGAAGGAAATTTGTAAAATGAAGTCTCATGTTCGATTCTCACCCGGACTTACTCGTGCGCCATTCTTGCGGGTTGGGTGGTTGCACCTGGGGTTATAGTGGTAGCCGCCTGGGGATCGACCTCGTGTCACGCGAGTACGAGAACCGCGAGTTGCCAATTCCCCCAGTAAAAAAA
>ML806245.1:16815-48335 GCA_009831015.1 Picea engelmannii | reverse complement strand
TTTAGAAAGTCATACAAAACTACCATAAACAAGAAAATGCAAATCTATATTCTAAAAGTTGATTCAATTTTCTACATGTCATCTTCTTATATCATATTTGAATCAGTTGTACAAGTACCTTGAATAATCTCTCTAATTCAACACGTTGTTGTTTTTCTAGATTTTTATTGCCAATAACATGTCATGAAATGCCATCATGTTTGTAGATCAACGCATATTGATGATCTAGTAATAAACTAACATGGGCATGTATGGTCTGATGACATGTTGGATCTATTAGTTTATGTGGTGTGTTATAGTCTTGGATTTGATGTGATTATTATAAGTATTGATGATTTTTGGGTTAATGCGATGCTAAGCAAGATACAATTGATGAATTAAATTTAATTTGATATCATTTGATGAGATATATTTTATTGATAGTATTTGATGATTTAAAACTTACTCAATACTTGATTAGTTAGATGTCAGTTGATGTTATTGAAGATACGAGAATTACACATCAGTTGCATGGATATGTATTCATTATATTTTACATGATCACTACATAATCACTGCAAAATAGGCAAAAACAAATTTAAAAGTTGGTCTACCAGAAACCGCTTAGCCAAATCATTGTAGGGAAGCCATAAGACACTTAGGATGGGATGGCACATTTGTAAAATCGACAAAACATGGATATGATGTCATGGCCTAAGGGACTAATATGATATTATTAGACATCATTGGATTGTAGAAAGGGATTTTTTTGACATCCATCAATGAGGTAACCATAGGGGAGTGTTAAATAAGGCATCGAGATAAGTTGACTTATTCCTAGCATTGGAAAACTTTGCATAGTCACTATCAAGTAGGGGCATAATGGAATCATTGAAGCATATTCCAAATGTGTAAGTGATACTAGTGTAACATGTCACCCACATTGAAACTGATACTTTCTATACAATGTTATTTAAATACCACAAGCAAGGAAATACTTGCTAAGGGGATATGTCGCCCAACCCATTATATGCAAAATGATCTTTAAAAGTGGCACTTTGGCTTTGGTTACTAATTATTATCAATGTGTATACAACCATGTTGTGCCCAAATGCAACTTGGACTGACCAAACACTCATCATTGAGCCTCTACGATAGCCTAGAGCTCATGTTCCTCTAAGAGTACAAGTTCACTATGGTATAATACTCACTTTTATGTGATCTTAAATTTTAATAGAAACCATTCTTCCTGTGTTTCCTCAAAAACCCTTAATCGCCATCAATCTTATATATTTGTGTTTCTTGTTTCCTCATATTTCTTGAACGTATTTTTAACCCAAGATTTAATGTCGTTAATTTTTTTTACAAAGTCATGTTATATACTTGTTTTTTCATTTTTGTTAATCCAAATATTTTATAAAAATATTTTAACGTGATTTTAATAATCCAAATTATTTATAAAACGCTTTCAACTTGTTTCCAATCATCTAAATGGTTTATATGAAAATCCTTCATGACTTTAGGGTTCAAGAAAAGTTAATAAGATTACCTTGGAGTTCTAGTGATCAAAATTCAACCCTTCTTAGCCCTTCCAAGGGGTTCAAACATGTCCTAGAAGGGTAATTCAAAAAACACCCTTAAAAAATGTAAATTTTTTAAATCACTTGTCATTTATGAAGGACAACAGATAGCATAAAATGTCAAAAGAAGGGTCAAATTTCCAATAACCCATCAATGTCCTCATTTCCAATTCTTGGATGGTCAATGAGCATTTGTTCATCACACAATACTTTCCTTTGGCATCTAAATATTAATCTTGTATCTATTCTAGTTGGCTCTTATCTATTCCATGATATAGTGTACCCTCCACATCATTAAATCCATCAAGCTCTCGCATCTAGGTAAGTATCCTACCACTGTATTGGTGTATGCACTATTTTGTGTGTCACTCAATAGAAGCTTCCCAAAGAAGCTTATACACCTTGTCTTTGTGAATTCCCACTTGAATTCATGTGCTATGAGCATTTTTTATTCTTGTCAATATGGGAATTGGCATCACATTTAGTTTACATATTTCATGGTTTTGAATCCTGCACTCACCATAATGCCATTTGCTTTGTTTCTTTCAACACTTGCCATAATGTCATTTCCTTTATTATATTTGCCTCCACTAGACTTGGCTCTATAAAGAACCAAAACAATTAGTTATAGGTTATGAATGTAAATTGTGATGACATTGGAAGCTTATTAGTAATATTAATTACAAATTAGTTATTGAATTTCAATGTCGAAGAGCGGGCAATAGACATTGAGCAAACTTAGGGAAATCAAGTCATCTCTCTTTTTTCATGTTCACATATTCCATCTCACTAATAGTATCAAACATGTTGATTCATAGTTATTTAATTGCATCCATAATATACAGAAATCCTCCATTACTTTAGGGTTCAAGAAAAGTTAAGAGCACTAACTTGGAGTCCCAACGATCAAAATTGAACCCTTCTTATCCCTTCCAAGGGGTTCAAACATGTCCTAGAAGGGTAATTCAAAAAACACCCTTAAAAAAAGAAATTTTTTGAAATCACTTGTCATTTATGAAGGAAAACAAATATCTTAAAATGTCAAAAGAAGGGTAATATTTTCATTAACCCATCAATGTCCTCATTTCCAATTCTTGGTTGGTCAATGAGCATTTGTTCATCACACAATACTTTCCTTTGGCATCTAAAGGCTAAACTCATATCTATTCTAGTTGGCTCCTATCTATTCCCTGATACAATGTACCCTTCCACATCATTAAATCCATCAAGCTCTTGCATCTAGGTAAGTATCCGACCATCGTATTGGTGTATGCACTATTCTATGTGTCACTTAATGAAATCTTCCCAAAGAAGCTTAGACACCTTGTCTTTGTAAATGCCCACTTGAATTCATGTGCTATGAGCATTTTCGATTATTGTCAATATGGGAATTGGCATCACATTTAGTTTACATATTTGATGTTTTTGAATCCCACACTCACTATAACACCATTTGCTTTGTTATCTTTTCTTTCGACACTTTCCATAATGCCATTTCCTTTGTTATCTTTGCCTCCACTCTTGGCTCTGCAAAGAACCAAAACAATTAGTTTTAGGTTAGGATGTAGATTATAATGACATTGGGAGCTTATTAATAATATTAATTACAACTTAGTTATTGAATGTCAATGTCGAAGAACGAACAATAGGAATTGAGCAAATGTAGGGAAATCAAGTCATCTCTCTTTTTTCATGTTCACATATTCCATCTCACTAATAGTATCAAACATGTTGATTCATAATTATTTAATTGCATTCATAATGTGTTTTCTTGTTAACATTTATGACATGCTTATATCTTTGGTATCTAATATCATTATTATTTCAGCATATTATCATGCCCCTCAACCACTTAGTATGCAATTCATGGCATCCCCACTAATATAGTAAATAATGGGAACAAAATACATAACTAAGAATTAAATGTAAATCTCTCAACAATCCACCAATCTTGTACGAGTTTGGTCAAGCTTGTCATTAAGATAATGCAATTTTTCTTTGTTTCACATAAAACTATTTAATTATTATGTTTGATATTATCAAGCTCACTGAAATTTTCTAACTTGTGTGTTTTTTATTAAGTTTAGATATGAACTTGCACAAAATAAACCTTGTCAACATTACAAAGCCTACAATTGGGATTACAACAATGAGAGTTATGATTTTATTCATTCAATTTATAGCATTATCAAATCCTCACTCCTTTGTTCTACAAAATGATTCCCTATTCCATGCATCTTTATCTTTCACACATTTTCACTTTCTTCTTCTTGTTTCTAGCAACATTGACATCAATGTGACAATACTTCACAAAAATGTTAAGAATGCCCCATAGCTCTTTTTTCCGGTGCCTCATCCCAAGCCTAAGATCAAGGAGACATACCCTTTGTAGCATTAATGCCTAGACCAACATTTTTGAAGCTAGGTGGATTCTTAAGAAATCTAAGGATAATGTAACAAAATTTGTATTATCATCAAACTTATGCATTAGGGATTATGCTCTAACATCTCACTCTTTCATGCATTTTCACATGGTTTGAGAGATAAATTGAACAATCAACATCCTCAATAAACATATCATACTTGGTGGGATCAATGTGTAATTGATCCAGGTGGATATCGGTGGCCACCCACCTTTTCCAACTAGCTCAAAACAGTTTTCTGGCAATTTTGGCAATTTACTATTTTTAGCAGTTTTTAACTTTCGGGGCCATTTTGAGGGCCTGAATGAAGTTTTTTCAGGATCGAGCTTCACAATGATATCCAAAGGCTCTAATTGAGCCCCCAAAATGAATCTCCTTGATGATACCTTTCCTACAGGCTATCTTGCACCTAAAACGGAGATTGTATGCAAAAGTTACGACTCCAGGAAGTTGATGTACTAACTTACCCAAACGGGGCCCACATGAATTTTGGTGCTTCATCTCCTAGGGTTAGGTTTTTGGATGTCTAGGGTTTTTGACATTCTTTTTTATTGTAAAAATGCCTTCATAGCCTCATTGTAATCATCTTTTGGCGAATGAGCGCAGCCGTCACATCTCTTCTCAGAGATGAGTCGCCACCATTCCAGCAAGCTCGTTTTCTACTGCATTTTAAAAGTTTCAGCTTATTTCTTTATTGAATAGAAAACCAGTTTTATTGTATCTCTGTTATTTTGTGTTAAGCATATTTTAATAATCTGTATTCATTTCATTATTCTCATAAAATCTGGATCAGTGGTATCAGAGCGGTCTGCTCCTTGTCATCTTAATGCATGTCCCCAACGAGGTCAGGGTACAAAGAATTGAGTCTTGAGCTTGTTTCTCTTGAGGAAAAAAGTTCTTGCACACCCAAGTGACCTCTCATGGCAGGAGAAAATAAATATGACGGGACATGAGATCCTTTCAAAATGTTTCTTGAGGAAGCCCTCACGCAACAGAGGAATGAGATGATGAATAGTTTCGCGCAAATCCTTCGACGACTATGAACAGGTGACACATCTTCCTCGAGCGGAGGCATTTCCCCCTTCAAGGTAAAAATCAACTTCGATATTCCTATATTTGAAAGTCAGATAGACGCAGATGTTGTAGACAAATGGTTGAATCTACTAGAAGGGTATTTTTCTGTCCATAACTTTTTGAATAGAGAAAATATTACTTTTGCACACCTCAAAGTTGTTCCCCATGTCAAAGATTGGTGGGAAACTTTATGTGACCAAAAGGAAATAGAGGAACCCTCATTATTTACAGTCGCAACCACCTGGGAATCCTCCAGGGACGCTATTAAGGAACGATACTACCCTTTCGAAAGTTATGACAACTTGTATACCAAATGGACCACACTGCGGCAAGAAAGAGACCAAGCAGTGCCAGAGTTCACAAATATCTTCCATACCTTGCGCACCAAGCTGGGTATCAAAGATTCAGAGTGACATATGGTGCTCAAGTATCGTGGTGCTCTACATAGATACATCTAAACCGAAATGGAATTTCTGGACATATTGTCCTTGGGCATGGCCTACCGATATGTCGTCAAAATCGAGCAGAAGCTAAAACAAAAGATGCAGAAATTTGGGCCTAGGAACCCCTCACAGCAAAAGCCAAGAAGGGGCAGCCCCAACCCACAAAACAAAGGACAGAGCAAATATGGATAGTATCAGGACAACCAGTCCAATCCGCAAACAAAGTAGGACACTGAAAAGACAAAGAAAGATACCAGGAAGTGGTGCGACTTCCATAAGAGCCCTTGCCATAACACTGTTGACTTCCGCTCAAAGAAGTCGCTAGTGGCCAAAGTGAAAGCCTCTGAATCATATGCGGGTTCTGACTCTGAGTCAGAACCAGAAAGGGAAAGGCAGATCATTGACGCATAACCCAGTGCCATCATTGCTACCACCAACCTCCAGCCTGGTAAACCAAACGAGCCAGAAGAAGGTGAGTGCCTCTTCCATTCACAGATGTGGGTAAAAGGCACCCCGTTGCACTTCATCGTTGATAGATGTAGCCAGAAGAACCTCATCTCAGCAGAGGTCATCAAGCGGTTGGCCCTGTCGACAACGTCGCACCCACAACCCTACACCATTGGATGGCTCTGCCAAGGAAGCGATCTCTGCGTCGGCCAACAGTGTCGATTGTCGTACGACATCAATCCCTTCAAAGACGAGGTATTGTGTGATGTTTCTCCTCTCGAAGTTTGTAATGTTCTTTTGGGCCAACCTTATTTATGGAAATGTCATATTGTATATGATTCTAGGCCTCGTAGTGTTATTATTACTTTGAACAAGAAATTGTACAGGATACCCGAGGCAGTCCCTCCTAGTGTTATTTCCTTGATCTCTGCCAAGCAATGTAAGAAGGTCATCTCTCAGACTACGAAATTTGTCTTCTTTGTTATTCTCTCTCAGAGTGAGCAAAATATCGCAGCCACATCCAGGGCCTTCGCGACCAATGTCTCCACACAATAGAAGCAAGTGGATAAGGTCGAGGAAGAATACTTATATATCTTCTCCTCTCCTACCGGGGTACCTCTGCACTGTCAGGTCAAGCATCCCATCAATCTGACCCCAGGCACACCACTACCCAATGGGATAGTCTACCATTGCTCTCTATTATAAAATGAAGAGATCAAGAGGAATATACAAGAACTGCTCCACAAGGGGCACATACGTCCCAGATTATCGCCTTGTGGGAGCCCAATCATGTTGGTGCAGAAGAAAGACGGGACCTGACGACTTTTCATTGATCACTGGGCCCTGAATAAAATCACAGTCTGAAACCAGTACCCGATTCCCTGAATCGACGACCTCCTTGATCAGCTCACGGGGGCCAAATACTTCAATAAGATTGATCTGAAGTCTGGCTACCACCAAGTCCCAATAGAACATACAGATGTATGGAATATTGCCTTCAAGTCAAAAGAAGGTCTTTTTGAATGGTTGGTCATGCCCTTTGGTTTGAAAAATACCTACAACCTTTCACCAATACTTTTGTAGTGGTGTATTTGGATGACATCTTCATCTACAACAAGACTTGGCTGGAACACTTGCAGTATATTCAGCAGGTTCTACACACCCTATGACAGCACAAACTATATGCAAACTTGGAAAAATGCTCATTCAACATGGACAAGGTCCATTACTTAGGATACATTGTTGATCGGCATGGTGTGCATGTGGATCAAGCCAAGATCTAGGTCATCTGTGACTGACCAGTCCCAACCACACTCACTGAACTTTGGAGCTTCTTGGGCCTCGCTAATTTCTATCGCAGGTTCGTGTTGGGATTCTCTCATATCGCATGGGCCCTCAGCCAAGTAACCAAGGGTGGAGGTAAGGAAAAATTTGTGTGGGTCCTGTCCCAAAAACAAGCCTTCGATGACTTGAAGAAGCGTTTGTGCTCATCCCCGGTACTTTCATTAACGGACCTCCAACATCCCTTTGAGATTGAGATAGATGCTTTGGACTATGTTGTGGGTGTCGTTCTCACTCAACACGGCCACACCATGGCATATCATACTGAGACACTATCAGATGTTGTCCATAAGTACCCTACTTATGACAAAGAAATGTACTCCATTGTGCAATCCTGCCGCCAGTGGAGACATTACATTCTTGGGAAGGATACAGTCATCCACACTGATCACAAGCCACTACAGTTCATGTAGACCCAAGGAAAATTGCATAATGGTCACCATCAGAAGTGGTCTGCATACTTACAATAGTTCCACCTCAACATCAAGTATAAAACAAGAAGTACCAACCGAGTTGTTGATTTCCTCAACTGACCTCCAGTTGCGGCACTCACCACGGTGCTAGACTCTTGCATCCACGAGACCTCTGGATGGCCCCACCTCTACGAGATAGACCCTGACTTCTCCACCACCTACCAAATGTTGGGCACCAACTTAGTGGTTGCTAATTTCCATCTTCAAGACGAATTATTGTGTCGTATGGGCCATCTCAAGCAAGCACGCAAAACTGATTTGGGAAGCTCACTACAGTCGAGTGGCAGGACACTTTGGCGTCGAAAAGACAGTGGCAGTGTTGCAGAAACATTTTTACTGGCTGAAACTTTGACAAGATGTCGACAAGTATATCAAGTCCTACACTGCCTGTGCTATTGCCAAATGGACCACTAAGAAACAAGGTCTGTACACCCCTCTTCCTACTCCTGACAGGCCGTGGGAATCCATCTCAATGGACTACATGTCAGGCCTCCTGTCCACCAAGAGGGGAAATGACTGTGTTTTCTTGGTTGTTGATCGCTTTTCCAGGATGGCGATTCTATCCACCTGCAAGAAGAACATCACAATAGAAGCCACTGCCAAGCTCTTCTTTGAACGAGTATATGTACATTTTGGGATCCCACAAACCATTATCTCATACCGTGATAGTCGGTTCCTCAACACATTCTGGTCGAGCCTCTGGTCACTGCTGGATACCAAGCTCACCAAATCCACTGCCTTCCACCCCTAGACAGATGGCCAATCTGAGTTCGTCAATCAAATGATCATACATATCGTGCATGTACAATTCAAAACACCCCTGCACATGGGATGAGAGTCTTCCCTATGTCCAACATAGCTACAACCAAGCCTTGCATATCTCAACTGGCCACAACCCCTTTTAGGTGGGGTTGGGATTCCAACGATTGGGCCCCATGGATGTTGCACTACCCTTGGTGACCACCTCGACCGAATCATCCCCTGCTCCACCAGAAGCTGACAAAGCCACCCGGTTCATTGAGCGGATCCAACACATCTGCCAACAGGTTCAAGATATTCTACAGAAGTCTAATGCAAAGTACAAGCAACACCATGATCAACATCAAGTGCCACATAAGTTTCAGGTGGGAGACAAAGTTTGGTTGCACTTGCATAAAGAACGCCTTACAAGGCCTCATCGGAAGCTTCGCCCACTCCGTTATGGGTCGTACACCATCACCAAGGCTTTGGGTGACAAATATTTTGAGCTCAACATTCCCCCTTTCCTTGGCCTGCACCCAGTCTTCAATGTGGTTGTCCTTTGACCATATTTCCCACCATTATTGAATACCTCAGAGATAGCAGAGCAGTTGACACCAACAGAGCTCAACCATGACTGCATGCAACATGAATCCAGTGATTAGATTGTGGACACACAGATCAAGGGCACCCGACAACAAAGGATCCAACTTTATCGAGTCATCAAAGCAGAGCAGCTCCTGCACCAAGGCAAGTGGCTCACCTGGGGCCAAATTCAACAGAAATTTCCTCATCTGATGGGGGAACTCAATGCAATGGAGACCATTTATTCCTAAGGAGGGAGGATTGATCCAGGTGGATATCGGTGGCCACCCACCTTTTGCAACTCGCTCAAAACAGTTTTCTGGAAATTTTGGCAATTTACTATTTTTAGCAGTTTTTAACTTCTAGGGCCATTTTGAGGGCCTAAATGAAGGATTTTCATGATCGATCCTCTTAATTATAGTTGAAGGCTCTTATTGAACCCCCAAAATGAATCTTCTCGATGATACCTTTCCAACGGGATATCGTGCGCCTAAAACGGAGACCATATGCAAAAGTTAGGACCCTGGGAAGTTGATGTACTAACTTACCGAAACGGGGTCCGCATGACTTTTGGCACTTCATCTCATAGGGTTAGGTTTTTGGATGTCTAGGGTTTTTGACATTCATGTTTATTGTGAAAAGACTTCAAGAGCCTCATTTTAATCATCTTCTGGCGAATGAGTGCAGTCATCACATATCTTCTCAGAGATAAGCCGCCACCATTCCAACAAGCTTGTTTTCCGCTGCATTTTACATTTTCAACTTATTTCCTTATAGAATAGAAAACCAGTTTTATTGTATCTTTGTTATTCTGTTTTAAGCATATTTTAATAATCTGTATTCATTTTGTTATGCTCATAAAATCTGGATCAGTAATTTCCTTTAGTTTTGTGTTTCTATGGATCTTGGGAAGCTCCAAATCATAAACATCTTAACTTAAATAATAAACAAAGGATGCAATCATGCTAGATTGTTATGTTCCTAAAGGCCTATAATGCAAGTAGGGTCTCTTCATTGCTAAAATCACCACCTTTCAACAAAGGCTTCAAGATCTATTGCAATTTTTTTTCTTCTAATGAGGTCCAAAATAATAATAATAATAATCTATTTTTAAGGTCACGACCAAGCCAACATACCAAATTGGTGTATGAGACCCCCTTGTTTGTGGGACAAGGGACCCCCCTCCGCCCAACGATTTCACTGGTAAAGTCTACGAAGGTATACATACCCTACCCCCCTCTGGATTTGAACCTGTGACCTCTTAAGAGGAAACACATGTTCTTAAGTAGGATTGGGATATGCCCAAAATATGAATATAAGATGTAGTGCTCATGCATCATATGAATACATAAATTACATCTTTTTTGATATGGGTGTTCACAAAAATGTTTGATTTTGTGATTGTATCTAAAGTTTTATATTGTCATTTTTAACATTTTGAAATTCCTTAAAAAAATATATGACCCAATGGTTATAACTTATTATTATTATTATTATTAATGTATATATAACACATCAAAAGATTATATTTGAAATTACAAAGTATGTTAATGGTTACTTCTTATTGAAATTTCAACTTATATATTTAGTTGTTAAATTTTAACATTTTAATAATTGAAAGGATAATATTTTCTTAAAAGTGTGTACTTAGTTTACTCTTACCAATTAAAATATAACTAAGTTTTCAACTTGTATCATAAAAAATTTAAAAAATATATACCCTTTAACTTAAAATTAAAAATAACCTTTCAAATTTGAATATTCCTTTCCATTACTATGTAAAGAAAAACGTGATGTACTAACTTCATATTATAATGTTAACACGTAGTGAATGTAAATTCCACATTCAATGAACATGTGCTAGATTCCCAGCATAGTGTTGGAATATATAAAAAAACATGTGGTGAATGTAAAATCCATATTCAATGACAGCACATGTAGCTTAGAAAGCGCTGACAAAACATTTGTTTCGCAAACTTGCTGACAAAATAGTTACGTAATCATTGCTGACCAAATATTAGGAAGAGAAGAGCTGTCAGATAGAAACCGGTCCTAATCATGAAAGGTTTTGGATACTTTTCAATCACAAATTAAAAAAACAATGTGATAATTTGACTTAAAATTTAATATAATATAAATTATAATATAATAATAATAACAATGTTTTTATAAATTTTATTTTAAATAGGTTATATAGTAAAAAGTGTATTTGATAAAAATAATTTATATGACTCAAAATTGTATCTTTAAATTAATTTATAAATTATAACCCTATCTTAATTAAAATAATTATGATCACATTTGTAAGGATACCAAAAATTTATGAACGAAAACTTTGACATTTTATATGATCACATTTTAATCTAAAAAATTAACTATATAATTAAGTTTGCTATCTCTTTATTAGTCCCTGCCAGCAGGGATTATTGTAAAAGGTTTTTTTCCCTAGTATTAATTTACACTTAAACTGTCCCTGAGGTGTAGGACAGTCGGTGACAGAGTGTGTTGTTAAGCCATTTTGTGTTGTTACAGTCACCGGTTCGAAACCTGCGGGGACAAAAAATCCAACCATGTTAAGGGTTGGTGTGGCTCAGATCGGATGCGATCCCCGAGTGATTTTGACGGAAAAAAAAATTACACTTAAACTAATGCATTTTTTTTTTTTTAATATTATTCTAAGTCTTAATTTGAAAAGTTATGAATTATTTTTTTGCCATCCAATAAGATTTTGGAACAAGTTTATTTTACCAATTAAAAAATTTGAAGTTTTATTTGGCCTCATATTGAGGCAATTATGCTTTTTTTCTTAGGTTTAAAGTTAAGATTTCAGATGTAGGATTTAGAAATGAACTAATGCTATCTCAGGAGATAGCATTAGTTCCTTAACATTTTATGTTAGAGCGCCATATCTTAAGTTTATAGTTGAAATATGGTTCATCGATCCTATTGTCAAATTGTTGACAAATGTTAATCCATTGTTGCCACCTACACTACCACCTACACCTACAGCTCGCCATCGACATGCAAACATCTTCACTTCACTGCCATTTTTTAGGATTCTCTTTCCTTCCGTTTGCTGTCATTTTTCATTTCCGACCAGGCTCTTTCCTTCATGTCTCTCCTTCCCGACTCGTTTGAGGTTCTTCTTCTCTAATACTCTCCATAGAAGGTCTCCACGAATTGAAACCAACCCTATGCTTGACACCAACTCTGGCACGCTGTTTTTGCATTACAAAGGTCGTCAAAGCTTCTTCGTTACTCATATTTTCCTGGAAATAAATCCCAGACAGTGGCTTTGCAAGCATCCTAACGTTGATCTTGTAAGTTGCTCCTCTCTGTCTCTTTGAATGACCCACATTAAAAATTGGCTTCGTGTGACCGATAGGCAAGAAGGAAGGCAATTTAGTCTTAATGGACCGATCAATCCCATAAGATGGTTGCTTCGATTATGGATTCAAACGTTTTCGAATCACATGGAGTTGGTAATTGATGGTGCTCTTGTTAGGGGAGAACGGATGCACTGCTTGATTATGTGTTGCCGATGAAGAACGCCCAAAAAAAATACCCATCGACGGTTGATGGAAATATGAACTAAAATTCCGCAATAATACACACTTCCTTGAGCACTGTGAGAGGCCTTAGCTGAACTCATTCCATGATGGCTCAACATGAGTAGAGAGGGCACATCGTCTGACATTGATGAAGCCATTTACATGAAAGATGATTCTGCCAGCTTCTCCACAACTTCCCTTGTCAACAAGACATTTTCAAGAAAGTTGGTAAAGCTAGGGAAGTCGTTTTCACCTCAACTCATGCTTCCACCAAGGAAGCAGGAGCTGCCAACAAACAACCTTTGCGTTTACCTGGTAATGTCCAAATTCCAAATTATAGACTGTGTTTACCTGTTAATGTTGAAATTCCAAATTATAGACTCTTCAACAGTCTATGGTATATAATGAAGCTGCCTTTACCTGTTAATGTCCAAATTCCAATGTTAATGTCCAAATTCTAGATTCTTCAATGGTCTATGGTATATAGTGAAGTTGTTGTATCCACATTTAAACTATCTAGAATCAGTAACATTATCATGTTGGTAGCTTATGCTGCATATTTGTTCTTCCAATTAAACACACACATTAAACTATTTGAAGAAGGCTACGTAATAACTAAGTAATAAATTGTAACTATAGCAATTGCACTAGTTCTTGTGCTTTATTGGTACATACAAACATAACATTATACTTATATTGCAGGAAAACTGACACGCCCAACTGGAAAAAAAAAAAATTGGTTGACAGACGATATTGTTATAAAACGTGTTGCTTCTTTTTGAAACTTTATTGATAAGTTGTAATAACTTATAACCAACAAACGAGAAAAACATGGTCGATACGCAGTATTGTTTGGTAGTCAAGATGTATACATGATGTCAGTGGTATAAGATGTCAAATATGACTCATAAGTTCCATTGTTTGGCTCTGCGCTTGTACTGTAGTTATCTCCCTTCTATTGAGGTGAATACTAGTTCCTTTCAAATGTTAAACTCATTTAGCCGATTACTTCATGTTATACTTGCTAGTTTTAAGAGAGAGCTTGATGGTTTGATCACGACATAGCAGAATCATGGGAAATATCTATGAACTTTATCAGTATAATTTTGTTACCGATCATAGGCAATGCAGCCAAGCATGCTGGTGCTGTATTATTCGCTCTCAAGAACAAGCTTGTAAGTTGCAGAGTTATAGATTAGATTATTTGTCCCTACTTCCTTACCAGGAAAAACTTACAATAAACTCTCTAAATTTCCTTAGAGGTCGTTTCTCTTGTTTACTCTCAATATTTATATTTCAACACCAACATATTTAACATTAAACAACTAACCTTAACGAGTTAAGTAAATTATTCAAATCTTTACCGACTCCTACTTACTTATTTTCCATATGGCAACATCATTTTTTCCATGTTTTCCTTACGATAATTATCATTATCAATTTCATGGTGTCAATAGGATTTTGAAAATTGAAGGTTTGAAAATATCTCTATCTGTTGCAGGATATATGGTTGGTAGTGGCTATGGATTCTTCCACACAGATTTCCATGTTCATGGTATGACCTACATATAAAGGATTTGATTGTGGTAGTTTATTCGAGTATTAAACATTGTTTCATCCGAAATTTATATAATAGATTGAAGATAAATGGGTAAGGTGGACGGTTGTAGAGACCTCTTACCAGAGAGATGCAAACGATGCTACTTGATTGATTTTCCTGCAGGGGTTCAGGGGTGAGCCTCCCATCTCCCTTTCATAGAATGTTTGCCACATCGCTCTCTATATGTATCTCCACTCGTCTTTGCTATTACTGGTCCTGTATCATTGACTGGATCTACTAATTTTGTTGGACCAATTATTGCTTCTGGTATTGGATTGACATCTAAACCACCCGGAGAAATCGTTGCTTCATATACAACATCATAATAAACTGACTCAGATACAAGTGTCGTTGGTGCAAAGTCTACTGCTTCTTATACTGCTGAGTCAACGACTGTTGCTGTGTCTTTAACTGCTCTATCTACGACTACTGGATCAACTTCTGGCTCTACTGCTGATGGATTTCGATCTGGAAATGATGAATAAAGGGTTGGGTCTCTCCAACTTGAGCACAGAGCTGCACAGTGGTATGGGCATGACAAAAATCATTGTTGTTATCCTCACAACTATCTCTAAATCGCCACCAGCGAAACAACCATGAACTCAATGAAAACTTAGTTGCTTCTCTAGATTGGATTGTTGTGTTGAATAGGAGTCTCACATAACTGAAGAAATCACCTAGTTATTTAGCACATTGCATGCATCAACTGATCGCAGTGGAGATGGTTGTCAAGAGTAATATTTTCGAAACAATGCTTAGCCACTGCTAATATGGTCCTCCACATGGCATATTCAGTACATACAGCCTACAGGGAAGCAAGTAAGGGATAGGACAAGTGTTAGCCTAATTGGGAAGCTCCCAAGAATAGGAGAACATTTAATGAAAATGTTATATAGGGTTGCTAACCTTTAATTGATGTGATATAAATTAATTATATTTATCATATAAAATAAATTTAATCCATACAAATTAATTATGTTTATGATATAAATATAAATTTAACCTACATCTATGTTAGATTTTTTCCCTTCTTCTTTATGGGTTGAAATTCTTCACTTATTTCTGAATCTAGTGCTAGAAAATGATTGACTAATGGCAAATGATGGAATATACAGATACCTTTGGCCTATCCGTGAAGGCTGGAAGGCTGGGAAACCAATATTCTACCTGCTATCAATTCTAGAATGAATACTAACCTATTCTTCTCGGTAGCTAACAACATAATGACAGTTGTGGTCATTGATGCTTTGTATACCAAGCCTCTTCAGACCAATGCATTGATGCTCAACCCTGGGAAAACTATACATGGACTTCTCATTGCCAACCAAGGTATAGGCAAATACTTTGCAACTGTCATGGTGAACATGGGTAATATCAGCCCGCTCACTGGCACCAAAAACTGCCGGAAGGCCAATTAATCTCTCTGAATATTGTATTCTCCATATTTTCTCATCTAAAGTTTTCTTTGTAACAAGTTGACTTGTGATCGGTTATTGAATCTTCAAACTGAAGCTCTAAAAGAAAGCAATAGGCTACATTTCATTGAGATTATGTTAGAGTTGTATGCAGTTCAGACAACACGTGGAATATTTGGCATCATGGCATGTTTAACTTTCATGAAAAATTACCATGTGTTTCCAAGTGTTTCCCATTCAATTTCGATATTGTAGTCCTCCCATGCCAACATACATCTACGATATAGTTTCTTTGAATGATTTTCCACTATTGTTGGATGAAAACCCAAAACCCAACCAACATACGATTTTCATCTTGGATTTTTCTCCGCAAGGAAAATATAAACTAAAAAATGTTATCCCAATACACTATAGGCTTGCAATTAACTACATGCTTTCAGAGTCGATTCAAACCATACTAGATTCATGTCTCTTCCTTCTTGGAAGCAGGGACTTGTTGCTACGCAACCCTTATTTTTGTTTATGATCATGAAAATGTATATATGATCCCATCTTCAAATTTCAATATATAATTTACAAAACAAAAATATATATTCTTAATAATTAAACATTAAAAAATAGTAAAACATAAATAAAAATAAAATATTTAAGAAAACTTTCATTGTATTTTTAATAATTAAACATTAAAAAATAGTAAATACGAACATAAATAAAAATAAAATATTTAAGAAAACTTTCTGGATTTAAAAATAAAATGTCAGGCCTATCCTTCTAGTCTTATCACAATGAGTCAACATGTGGGGAGCATAACAAACATACTACCCAACCACCCAAGCTATGAACCTTACATTTGAGGTGAGAAATGATTATGAGAGTGATCATATTTGAAGGGTTACCCTTAATTTCAAATTAAATGATACATATTCATTCAAACCTTCCATGAGGAAAAGTTGAAAGTGTAGTTGTACTTCAATTGACAAGAGTAAACTAGAGACACACTTCAAAACAAATATTCTAGATAAAAAATTGTCTTTCCAACTATTTGAAATGTTAAAATTTAATGAACAACTAGATAGATACGTTGAAATTTCAATAAAACGTATTAATAAACATACTTTGTAATTACAAATATAACCTTTTAATGGGTATATATATTAACAATGATAATAATTGATAAACATTGAGCCATGTTTTCTTTGAAGGAATTTCAAAGTGTTAAAAATACAATATGAAACTTTAGACACAATCACAATATCAACATTGCATCTTATATTCATATATTAAGAATGACCAAATCCCACGTAACCATATGAGTCATGTTCATTTTAGATCTCGTTAGAAAAGAAGAAATTGTAATAGATCTTGAGGCCTTTGTTGAAGGGTGATAATTCTATCAAAATATTATAAAAGTAATGAGGAGACCCTATTTTCTTTACAGGCCTTTAGGAACATGATAATCTAGCATGACTGCATCAATTTCTTATTATTTAAGCTAAGATGTTTATGACTTGGAGCTTCGCAAGATCCATAGAAACATGAAACAAAAGGAAATTATTCATCGAGACCATGAAGTATGTTATTATGTTAATTTTATTAAGGATATTGATTATTCACTTTATCTCTTAAGCCATGGAAAAACGCATGGAAAATTCGGATGTTAGAGCATAATCCTTAATGCATAATTTTGATGATAATTAAAATTATGTTACCTTCTCCCTAGCTTTCTTAAGAATCCCACCAAGCTTAAAAAATGTATGTTGTTCCAAGCATTAATGATACAAAGGATATGTCTCCTAAATCTTGGGCTTGGGATGAGGTAGGGAGGAAGAGAGCTATGGGGCATTCACACAATATTTGAAAAATATCATCAGACTAATGACAACTTTGTGAAAGGCAGTAGAAGCATCGAGGAAGGAGCAACTATGGAGAAAAATTCAAACTAGGGTTTAACAGTCGAGGTTTCAGCAACAACCAACATGGTTACCAAAGGGGGAGGGAATGGAACCCCCTCCTACAAGCAGGTAGTGGTGGACAGAGGGAAAGACCCACGAGGCATCCGTTTCAAAGAACCTCAGACAAGCACCTCAAGATCAAGATCGAAAAAGAATCAAGAGGGAAACCAAAAAAAAAGTGATCGTGTGGGGGAAGAAGACAGAGAAGCCCAGAACGATGCACAAGCAATGATGAACCCCAGTGGGGTAGATGGGCACAACCCGTGTAAACCTAACACAACACTGATACCCAAGGTTATATTGGAAGATCCCCAAACGCAATTCTTCCGGGATCAGATGAAGATGCATGCACTGATATGCAAGTTCATGGGCCTATTCCCCACAGAAAAAACGTTGTGCAACTGGATAAAATACCATTGGAAGCCAAGTGGAGAAGTGGAACTCCACCTGGGCTCAAAAGGATTCTTCGCAGCAGTCTTTATGAACCTGGAGGAAAGGGACAAAGTCTTTGAGGGGGGAGCATATTTCCACGCCTCAGCGGGGTTGTACATGCGTCCATGGAAGGAAAACTTCTCCCTAGAGAAAGAAACCTTTAAAAATGTCCCAGTCTGGCTAAGGATTTACTCCTTACCGCTAGACTACCGGTTGTCGTCCACTTTCAAATCCATAGGGAACAAGCTCAGAAAATATGTCAAGACATCAGAAGCTACTCTAAAAGGCAGATATACATCCTATGCAAGGATCTGCATAGAAATAGATGTTTCGGGGGTGCTCCTGGAATCCATAAGCCTGGATTTTAGGGATGAGGAATGGATGAAAAGCATAGACTACGAGAAGATCATGTTTCGATGCAGAAGATGTCATGAACATGGAAACCTACTAAGATAATTCCCTCTCAATAAAAAACAAGAAGCGGAAAACACCAAGCTACAGCAGGATGAGGACGGTTTCTTGAAGCTAAATCACAAAAGCAGAGGAAACAAAATACAAGGCAAGTTCCCAACAGGAAGCAACTCGAAAGCCAAGATTAGAACAGAAAGAAGAGGCAGGCCCAACCAAGGGGAAGGAGGAGGAAAGGAAAAGATGAAAGCTAAGGAAGCGAGTGAAAAAACAACTCACGAGAACACAAAAATTCCAAGCAACAAGGGAGAACAGGGAGGTAGTGCAAGTCCTATGGAAGGAGGAAATGAAGATGCCAACACCCCAATGCAAGAAGCATATGGAGATTCGAATATGACACCAAGCGAGGTAGGAACAGGAGACCCATATCTCAGAGACATTGTGGAAAGGGAAGGAATAGATCTACCAAACATACTGGAGCAATGGAAAAGGTAGGGAGTAGACAATGTGCCAGGGGAGCAACTCGATCGCATTCAATATCTCTTCCTCCTAAGGGAGGAAGCGAAATTCAGAGGGATCAAGTGCATGCATGGAGAGATAGGACACCTGGGAATCAAAACAAGCGATGGACAACCACAACACTCACCTAAGAAGGTACGACGAAAGAAAGGGATAAAATCAAATAGCGTAGCCCTACAAGAACTAGGAGCCCTGCTGATAAACTCAAGTAAGATTAAAAATCTCTTCCCCAACTCCCCCCCACATGTTTAAATGAATATTATAACGTGGAATATAAGAGGCCTAAATATCCCAAGAAAGCAAAGAATCCTTAAAAATAGACTGAGTAAGGAACAACCTGACCTGTGTTTCATTCAAGAAACAAAATGCAATTTAGACAGAATGGAAACAATCAGTAAAAAACATTGGAGTAAGTACAAGATGTTGGTTGTCGAAAGCCAACAGATGGCGGGAGGTATCCTCACCTTGTGGAACCCACAATCGGTGAACCTACTTGTAGCAGAGGCCACGAAAAACACACTTTCTGTTAACATGCAAATTATAGGGAACACGATAGAAATTCTATGCACTAATGTGTATGCCCCCCAGGTGATGGAGGAAAAAAGGACAATTCTCTTAGACCTAGAGAATATAAAAGATTGTACCCGCAACCTCCATTGGATCCTGGCAGGGGATTTCAACATCATCACCACACTCGCTGAGAAAAAAAGGGGCACCGGGAGATTGGACAGAGATGCGGAAGAATTCTCATCTTTCATTGACACAATGGAGCTTGTGGACATCAGGACCAACAATGGACAGTTCACCTGGAACAACAAATGACTATATTACCACCAAGTAGCTACAAGGATAGACATATTCTTAGTGTCGGAATCCATCATTTTGCAGGGACTAACTTTGGACTGCAACATCCTCCCTTGGGGGGGATCAGACCACTGGCCAATTCAACTAGAAGCTAATTTCCAAACCACACCGAAGAACATACCATTTAGATTTGAGAAATTCTGGATTGACCATCCCACCTTCAAGGAGAACATCAAGCAATGGTGGCAGGAGGAACTACCGAACCAAGGGACAAGGATGTTAAAACTTTACAATAAACTCAAGTACATCAAACAAAATCTCAAGGAGTGGAATAGGGAAGTCTTTGGAAACATAAACCAGGGGAAAAAAGTATTGAGGACAGAATGAGGAAGATACAAGAACTGTGCATTGAAGAGGGATATACAAAGGATCGAAAAAATAATAGATCCAAATGACGCGGGAATGGGAAGCAAGATGCCAACATGAAGAAACTTTGTGGTGCCAAAAGTCCAGAATAAGGTGGCTAAAGCAAGGGGAGATGAATACCAAGTTTTTTCATAGAACAACTATTGCAAGAAGATCCCATAACAAAATATTGAAGATTAGGGATCAAGATGGGATTGAAAGATAATCCCACCAGGAAATTGAGAATACATTGGTCAATCACTTCCATGGGATAGCCTAGGAACCCAACCAAGATAGATCCGAGGCCATACAAAGAATAATTCAGCACATCCCCAAGTTGGTCACAAATGATCAAAATGTTGGCCTAAGCAAACCCATCTCAAAGGAAGAAATTGACCAAGTGGTCCAGGAGATGCCCAACAGAAAGGCCCCAAGCCCGGATGGCTTCACAATGGAATTCTTCAAAGCCTGCTGGGAAGTGGTTAAGCATGACATTTACAGGGTGGTGGAGGACTCCAGGCGATCAACATCCATCCTAAAATCTTTAAATGCCACAATGATCACTCTAATATCGAAAGAAAATGAAGCTAGGACCCCAGATTGCTACAGGCCTATAAATTTATGTAATGTAGTATAAAAGATAATCTCCAAAATCATAGCTAATAGATTGAAGCCACTCCTCCCCACACTGATTTCACAGGAACATGCGGGTTTTGTGGAAGGAAGACAAATCTTGGACAATATCATCCATGCCCATGAGATTATTCACATGTTGAAAAGCCAAAGGAGAGGGGGGATGATAATCCAACTTGATCTGGCGAAGGCTTACGACAAAATAAGTTGGCACTACATGGCTAAGATGTTGGAATTTTTTGGGTTCAAACAACACTGTATCAATTGGATAGTCACTCTAGTCTCAACGACAAGCTACTCGCTACTAATCAATGGAGCCCCAGCCTAAACTTTCTGTCCATCCAGAGGCATAAGACAAGGGGATCCGTTGTCCCCCTTCCTATTCATTTTAATGATGGAAGGGCTAAGAAGAAGCATAAAAAATGCAACTGCAGCTGGTGAAATAAAAGGCATCAAACCTTTTGAAAATTGTCCAACCTCCACACATCAATAGTTCGTTGATGATACCCTACTCCATGGCACACCCACGATAAATGAAGCAAAGGATTTTAAAAGAATCTTAGAAGACTTCGGGGAAGCCTCGGGGGAGGAAATCAACTACTCCAAATCCATGATATATTTCTTCAACACTAATCCAACTATTCAATAAAACTTAGCCAACATTTTGGGGTTTGAACGTAAAATTCTCTCAACGAAATACTTGGGAATCCCCCTGACGGACAGAGACTGGAAAAATGCTACGTGGGAAGGAGCGGTGAACTGCAGGAGAGGGTAAAAAACTGGACATACAGAGCCCTAAAATTGGCCAAAAGGCTTATCCTCACCAAAACGACTCTACAAGCAATTCTGACGTATATGATGTCACTGTTCCCAGCCCCCAAAGGAATCCTACAAAAGATAAGAGCCATCCAACGAGACTTCATATGGCGAGGCACAAAAAATAAAAAGAAATGGGCCCTGGTGGCCTAGGATAAGGTATGCAGACCAAAAAGCAAAGGCGACCTGGGGTTACAAGACCCACATGTAACCAACGAATCCTACGGGGAAAAGATCTGGTGGAGATGGGTAAAAGACAAATCGGTGCCATGGGAAAACCTATGGAAGGCTAAGTATGCCCTGAACACCAACGACCATGAGAAAATTCAGTTCATGGGAACAAGGGAGGGATCAACCATCTGGAATCTCGCCTGGCGAAATAAGAATTGGATCTATAAACACAACTTCTGGGAAGTCAGAAATGGTAGAACAACAAGGTTTTGGGAGGACGCATGACAACATGAACCTAGAATGGAAAATCCAGACAGGGAGGAGCTACAACAGGAAATGATTGGGCAAGGAAAAACAAAAATCCAACATTACTGGAAGCAAAGGGATGGCAGTGCCAGATGGAGGATTTGGGACAAACTTAATCCACAAGATAGAGCCCGAATCGAAACAATAACGAAAGAGGTGGAGGAGGAATTGGGGAAAAGGAAAATTGGGGTCTTGGAAGAAGAGGACCAATTGAGGTGGGGCAGGAAAAATGGTGGTGAATTCAACTTGAAAGAAGCACGGTATTACATCGCCAACCAGGACCAATAAAATCTGGAGCAATAGTGGGAAAAGATTTGGAAAAGCCCCCAATGGCCAAAAATCAAAATGTTCAAATGGGTAGTTCTACATAACCGAATTCTAACTTGGGAGAACCTCATGAAAAGGGGTTTCATAGGTCCCTCTCACTTCCATCTCTGTCAAGTTAAGGAGGAAACAACTAATCACCTCCTCGACGAATGCAGTTACACAACAAAGATTTGGGATTGGGCGACAGACATCTTCCGCCAATCTAATAGGATTTGGGGGAACATCAACGCAACCATCAAAACTGGAATGAGGGTTACAGTGAAAATGAAATGGTGAACCTTTGTTGGACTCTAATACCGGGGATGATCATCTGGGAAATCTGGAAAGAATGGAACCGATGCATCTTCAGGAATGAAAACATACCAACAGAAAGGATAAAGGAGACAATAGTCTCTCAAATAAGAGAAATGGTGCAGAGCCGCAACTGAAATACAGAGAAATCAAAACTCACAGAACAAGACTCCCGTATCCTAGATTTTTTCCATCTAAAAGAATGGCACAACAACATGCCTGTAGGGTGCAACTCGCAACTCCAGATAGGAGCCCACAACTGGACTCCCCCTCTATCAGGGTTCCTCAACCTAAATTTTGACGGGGCGACAAAAGGAAATCCAAGAGTGGAAGGGGTAGGTGGAGTGATTAGAGACAGTGGTGGCAACATCATCCGACTATACGCTAGGAACATGGGAAACTTAACCAACAACATGGTGGAATTTGGAGCCCTGGAACTTGGCCTTGAAATCCTAAGTCGCGAAAGGATGAAAAACACCATCATGGAAGGCGACTCCACTCTGGTTATCAACACGACGAAAAGACTCCAAAATGGCACCAGAGTGGGCAAGGTTTAGCACCACTGGCGCCTTGAACATTCCCTACAGAAAATCCAAGAGAATCTGAGAACTTTGAATACAGTGGAGTTGCGTTGGGTGTGTAGATCAGGAAATGCTCTAGCGGATAGGCTCGCCAACAAGGGGGTCGACAAGGAAGGCCCAGAACTAGACGATACCTGGATCAACATTCCGAGTGGGAAACTCAGAACAGACTGAAACCACCTTGCGAAAAAATATCGTGAAGGCAATTTAAGCATGGAAGGTCACATCAAGGAGGACATCGCAAGGCCTCTCGGAGGGTACGCGGGCCCCAGGAAGAATAGGCTTTCCTAACACTCTGCCACCAATAATCATGCAAGATCAAAATAAGTAGCAAACGAACAACTAGAAGCAAGGCCATTACGCCAGTAAGAAGTGTGGGGAAAGCATGAGGGAAAGGCCAGGCAACAAGTCGCATGCAACAAATGATGTAAGGCATGAGGGGTTGATGATAACTAGAATTGATCCACGAGGCCAAGTACAAGTACGAAGAGCAGCACAGTCAGATCACAAGTGAGAAAGGGCAATGATCGCACAGGGACAAAGGACGACCCATCATGATCTTACGAGCCTTAATAGGAAAATTGAAGGAAGCGCTCATCACCGCGAGAAAACCAATACTGAAAGGACGGGCTCGCAGATGGGAAAGGTCAATAAGAAGAGGGACAACAGAAATAGATGCAATTAGAAGGAGCGCAACAATATGGATTATTATAGAGTCAAGGGTAGGGAAATGGAGAATACCTGTGAAGTGAGGCACAGGCCGAGTAACCAGAACATGAGCTGTGGCAGGCAAAGCGGGATGGCACGACTAAATCAAACACGCAGGAAAAGGAAACCCCGTGGGAAGGAAGTCCCGAATAGTTCACGGTGGTTAACAAAAATGGAACAAGTAGTGAAAGATGTGGAGGGCACCTTCCAAACTCTGGTTGCGCTGAAGGGGAAGGCAATTATCACCCGGTGGGAAAAGGAACTAAATAACAAGCACAAAGGTAAAGCGCGGGATGCATTGGTACAGGAAGCGGACTGGGGAACTGATCCGGGGGCCATGCAACCCAGGGAAACTCTCTACCATAAAAAGATGGATATGGCATGGCTAACTAAGATGATGATCAGGAAAGTGATCTCAGAAAGGGGATAATCCAGGCAGGAGGATAACAGGGAAAACGAGACAATGTTTGACGAGATCCTGCGTCGCATCAGCAGTTTGGAAACTATTACCAAACTGTTAGTAGAGGTAGAGAAGGACCAAAAATGAAAGCTGGAGTGGTTGCCAGCCCAGTTCCACATCTACCTACACTATGTCCACCACATGGACATCATGTTTGTCGATGGACTCGTGTGCCAGCTCAAATTAGGAAGACTCGCACGACCTCCTAGAAGGAAGATAGCAAGAGCCAGGCAGATGGCGGGAAGGAGCACCCCCAAGTGCAGAAACACTTCATAGTTACGGCTTAATGATTTGGTAGTATATAGATAGTAATGGTAGGCTTTGTCAGGTTAGCTCAGATATCCTTCACGCTTTGGTTTAGGGGGATGATTTAGTCTCTTCTTTTATGTATATGTTTTTTCTCAAACTGAACATGGAAGGTTTGGTTTGGTTTCCCTCGGTGGAAGACCAGGACCATCCCTCATTACGATCAACTTGCGCAACTAGGTACCCCCTGGTCTGGTTTCCTTCTAGGAAGACCAGGATCCCCACTTTTTGTATCATAATCTTTCCAGTAATATATATCCCTACACTCACTTACAAAAAAAAATGTCAACTTTGCAAAAAACAAGAAGAAGAAAGTGAAAGAGTGTGATAGATAATGATGCAAAAAATCAAGAAAAGTGGAATGATTATTTTGGAAAAAAAAGGAATGAGCATTTGATGATGCTATAAATTAAATGAACAAAATCATAGTTCTAATTGTTGTAATCCCAATTTTAGGTTTTGCAATGTTTCCAAGGTTCGTTTGTTGCAATTTCATATCTAAACCTTTTTTTTTAAGTAAGAAGATTGTATTACCCGTTGTCAAAATTTACATGCAAACAAAGTCTTTGTTGATGCCTGGATTTCCTTGACATGAAACCAACCCATCATAACTGATGTCGAGACCCAAGATTATCCCCAGTATTCAAAAAATAACATGATCGATAAGATAAGATCATGTCTATGTCCCTTAAAAGACACAATCTATCATAAATTCTACTAAACACTGAAATATGTAGACATTAACAAAGATAGTGCCAATAAATACATCCATTGGAGATCATTTTTCGGAACCTGGGCATTCGGATGGAAAAAACCACTCCCTCGACGGAATGGGAACTGGAACTCGCAACAACATGGCATTCTAAGTCGATAATCCAAAGGCTGGGCACTTAGGCTTGTCATTGGCGTGCAAGGATATCAACCATGAAAGACGTTGATTCATTAATTCCTGATTGAACTTCAGATCTTCCATGTCCTGAGGAATTTCAAAGACCTATTGATTCAAATGGCCAAGAGCGCTTACAGAAGAGCACTCTACCATGGGGATATCCGTTGCACCAAAAGGAGGGTTCTTGGCATCACTAGGCATAAAATCATTGTCTATTGTAGTGGTATCTCGAGGAGAGGGGATTTGATGACTGCTTTCACCCTTTACCACCTATGGATCCTCTTACCATTCAACTTTACAACCCAAGTATGAGACCTCTTCTTGCCTATGCAACGAATTACTGTCTATGCGAATTGGAGAAGATGCAGTGTCATTGTCCAGAAAAGTTGATGAAGAATCCACAACATCAGGAGGTCAAGCCATTCTCCTTCCTGGAAATCTTTCTTTGCGATAACACCCACGAATTCAGAGACGAGGCATTAAATTGGCAGGGTGGGCGATAATATTCCTGACGATGCCGACCAGATGATGCACCACAAGTTCTCGAGCATAATATATAGGAACAAATGTATGCATCCCAATCTCTATAAAGACCAAATGCATAATACAAGATGGAGGGAGAGGAGTTAGTGCTATCAGGACGAGAGGACAGTGAAAGTAATTGTCATTTAGAGCCATAGTACCAACAATCCGCTATGATTTGATGCTCCCACACTTCTGGTGATGGGGTAAGTAAACGTTGCGATTTGGGACAGGATGAGGAAAATATGACATGAAGAAACGTGGAGAAATGAGCCTCCAAGTGGATTTTGAAGGCGACTCCATCTGTCCAGGATTTATATCAAGCAAGCACTCCATCTGGTGTACTTCATATCTAAACTTAATCTGGAACATACAAGTTAGAAAATTTCACCAAGCTTAATAGAGTTTTTAATCCCAAACATAAACATTGATAGTTTTATGTGGAACATAGAAAAACTATGCATTATATTTATGATGAACTTCACCAAACTTGTACAAGATTGGTGGATTCTTGAGAGATTTACATTCAATTCTTAATTATATGTTTTGTTCCCATGATCTATTGTATTATTGGGGATGCCATGAATCACATACTAAGTGGTCGAGAGGCTTGTTGAAATAATAATAATATTAGATACAAAAGCTATAACCATGTCATGAATCTTAACATGAAAACACATAGCATTATGAATGGAATGAAGTAACTATGGATCAACATGTTAGATACTATTAGAGAGATGGGATAAGTGAACATGAAAAAGGAGAGATGACTTGATTTCCTTGTGTTCTCTCAATGTTTAGTGTTTTCTCTTCAAAATTGACATTGAACAACTCATTTGTAATTAATCCACCTAGTAATAAGCTCTTAATGTTATTACAATTTACATATGTAACCTATGATGAGTTGTTTTGTTTTTTAACAGAACTAAGAGCATATGAAAAGCAAATGGAATTATGTTCAGTGTGAGATTAAAAAATATGAAGCATGTAAACTAAATGCAATGCCATTTCCCATATTGACAAGAATCGACATTGCTCATAACACATGAATTCAAGTGGGAATTCACAAATACAAAGCGTCTAATCTTCTTTGGGAAACTTTCATTAAGTGACAATAAAATGGTACATACAGAAATACACCTTTTAATATTGTAGAAAAGCACACAATATCATGGAATAGATAAAAACCAAATTAAATAAAGATGATTTTAGTTTTTAGATGCCAAAAACATTTACTGTACAATATATCAAATCTTATTAACCAATCAAACATTGAAAATGAAAACATTAATAAGTTGTTGAAATTTTAACTCTTCTTTTAACTTTTAACATTTTATTTTATAATATTTGTTATCCTTTATAAATTTCAAATAATTTAAAAATTTATCTTTTTGAAAAGTGATTTTTGAATTACCTTTCTTATTATCCTTTATAAATTTCAAATAATTTAAAAAATTATCTTTTTGAAAGGTGATTTTTGAATTACCTTTCTATATTTGAATTACTTGAACTTGGAAAAACTGGAAAGAAGGGAAAAGGGTTCTGGCAACAACAACAATTTCCAACCTGTCACTTAGATGATTTGATTTACACGTGGGTACTTAGTACTGTATTTATGGTCGGAACAGATGTCTAAAGTCAGGCTAAACATTTACTGTAGCTAGGTGCAACGTATACATTAAATACAATGTATAGAGTGCTGGAATTTGACTGTCAAATTGTTTTTGACGGGTTTTAACAGTTTGAAATTTCAACTCTGCTGTCCTCTGTTCTGCAACTACAAGCATAATATTTGGCTAAATACAACTTTCAATTTTGGGACCATATTTTTTTTGTGATGGGCTGAATCTGCAACTGGCAATTTTCGTACTAGCTTAACTTAACTCTGCTACCTATACAATCTCCAAGTAAATCCACACAGCCCGCAACAAATAGATCCACAAACCCCGCAAACATGGGACACAAGTAAATCAAGTAAATCAAGTTAAAAATCAAACACCTAACATTTTGGTACCAAGTCTACAGATATTTTTTAATCGTCAGCACCATCGCCATGGCGATATCCTGTGAGCCTAACAACGACGCCTGGATTCAGCAGCATTGTGGAGAGGTATTGATTCTTGTTATATACATTACTCTGTCGTTTCGTTTTTCTTCCTTTCCATTCATGGCTTCCAAATAACTCAGAATCGATTCTCATGTGATATCAGACTTTTCGATATGATAAAGCTATTCTGTTTTATAGTCTGTGTGCTTTATTTGCTGTGTATTAAGAATCCAGTGTCGTATAAGAGTTTCGGGCTCTTTAAAGGCAGGGTTTCTACTCTTGCGACACACTTTTAAGGCTGTATCAGTAGTCTCGGGCTCTTTAAAGGCAGAGTTTCCACTACTGCGACCTCCTGCGACCTCCTGATAAAATTACTAGTTTCTAACTGAACAGTCGGCCAAGAGCCTGTCTAATCTTGAAGACAATATTTAATTGGTTTTTGTTTCGTTAGGTGGAAAACAGTGTTCAAACTTCACGCCACGTAAATCAAAGGTGTCTGTGTTCGTTAATAACTTGCATTGTATGTTTACAGGGCATGGAAAAGCTGAACTAGCTATTACTCAGATCGTCTCTGGAGCTGGAACTAGCGCGGACTAACGTAGAAACGCAGCGGTAGCTACAGGAAGCCAGGCTGCTTCACCTTGAATAGCTATTGACAACCACTCCAGAGAACGAGACGAAAAACTTTTTACAAGGCATGGAAAAACTGAAGCAGCTCTTGTTCTGTGCGTCTCTGGAGCTGGAACGAGCGTGGGTTAACGTAGAAACGCAGAGGCAGCTACAGGAGGCCAGGCTGCTTCACCTTGAAGAGCTATTGACAACAACTCGCAGAGAGCGAGACGAAGTGCGAGAGCAGCTGCTGAAACTGAAGGCAGAATACTCGAATATGGTAACGAATACACAGCCACACGACGTAATGTCTAGCAATCAATCCACGTGGCCCGACACCAAGCTGGGGGATCAATTCCCCTGGAATTCGACTCCCGCCGACCAATTTGACCTCCCACCAGACGTCGACTTTTCAGATCTAATGGATTTACAAGATGAACTGTTATATTATGACAGCCACGAGCAACAGCAGCTAAGTTTCGTGGAAAAACGAGATTCCGAGCAGCAGCAGGAGATCGAATCTCATCTCCTCGCCTCTACTCCTTCCATGTCTTCCTATATGCCGGAGCGACCAGGAGCCGACTTTGAGTTGAATCAGAGCGCCCTGCCCGAGAGAGGTAAGTTGTTGCAGACCGTCTTGCAGGCCGGGCCGCTGTTACAGACGCTGCTCTTGACAGGCCAGATGCCTAAGTGGAGAAATCCACCCCCCGGCCTGGATTCTGTGGAGATCTCCGAGACAGGCCAGCTGCCTGAGTGGAATAACCCACCCCCCGGCCTAGATTCTGTGGAGATCCCCGAAACAGGCCAGCCGCCGAAGGATTCTGTGGAGATCCCCAAGAGATCTATGTGTTTCTCTTCTAAATCTCTGCCCGTCGGTCCCCTGGCCCATCATGTGTCCAATTCCCACGGCCCTGCTGATGCTCTGGATCCTCTGCAGGTGAATTCTGCTGTCTCCTCTTCTCATCACAGACACCGCCCACGTAAAAGAATTAACGAAACCGTGAGCACTTGTCTGCAATCCGGGTCGGCAGCTGCATCAAGCTCCTCGAAATTGTCGTTGTTCGTCCCAGTGCTTAACTCAATGGACTCTTCCATCACAGCCAGCCGTCACCTAAAGTTCGCCAAAAGACACTAAACAAAACGACATGCGTTCTTCTGTGTAGAGTTTTCCTTAACAATGTATTGTATTGTGTGTCGACGACATGGGAAAGTTAGGATTATCTTGTATCATTACTCGGAGCTATTTATTATGTAACGTTATTTTAGAAACCTTAACCCTAATTAATAATGGCATTTGTTAGTTGTTTTATTAAAAATTAAATGGTTTTTTTGGTTGGAATTTTTCAATATAAATTTATACGAATTACTATTTTTTGTTATTCAAAATTCATTTCTGAATGTAGAAATGGGTTTAGCATACTGAATTTTTTTTGGGTACTACGATCATATAGAAATAATCACTCAAATCTACTAATCTAACAATTTTTAGCCTGATTTTCAACAAATATCCCGTGAAAAAATCATAATTTAATAAAACCTTTAAATTACTACATTAATAATTTGAGAAAACAAAAATGGTCATTTTTATGATTTTAATGATTATAAAAAAGTGTTAAATTTTGTCCTCTTTTCTTAATATTATAATTTGTTTCTTACATGGAAATTGCAAAAAGTAATGGGATAACACACCAAAATGGAGAAGAAGGTTTTCCCATATATATATAGAGTCACTCCAAAATAACGTATTATTTTTCACCAAATTTTATATTCATAATATTTTATAATCTATATTTTACATTGTAAATTTGAAAAAAATTGCAAAAGTATGGTGATAACACACCAAAAAAGTATTGGGATAACACACCAAAATGGAGGAAGAAGTTTTCCCATATATATAGAGTCACTCCAAAATAACTTATTATTTTTCACCAAATTTTATATTCATAATGTTTTATAATTTATATTTTGCATTGTAAATTTGAAAAAAAATTAAAATTGCATTATTTCATTTTAATAAGAGTTTCTTTTCCAACAAATTTTATATTAATAATATTTTATAATTTGATGGAAATCTATTTTAGAATTTTGTGTCCATCCTGTTAGACATGATGTAAATTTATTTTTAATTTCAAGTTAGTAATATAATTTTAATATTAATATTCTAATCATAAGTTGTCATTATATAATAAATTTTCATTGAATTTGTAATAGCAAATTAAGATTGTTGTGGCCAAATGGGAATTGGAATAGTTTATATATCATATTGCTATGATAATGGTTTTCTTTAAAAATTTTGTGGACTAGTTGTAATACATGTTCGTTATATTTTGGAAGGGTGAGTGCACAAAGTTGGTGGATGATAAAGTGGCAATGGGGTGATTAGGAACGTGCACTTGTAAGAACACGTGTGCATTTCTAGGAATGCACACACATTCGTGAGAAACACGTGCACACGAGTGTATGCACGTTCCTAAAACAAATTGAAATAAAGAAAACACACGCGCTTTAGGAACGCACACACGTTCGTAAAGCACACACACATTATTATTAACAGGAACACACACATTATTATTAACACGACGCACACACGTTCCTATTAACATGAAATATTCTCTACCCCCTTTCTCTCTCCAACCTTTGCTCCCTCGCATTCTCGGCTTCTTGTCTCCTTCTTCCCCTCTCTCT
>ML806245.1:0-10430 GCA_009831015.1 Picea engelmannii | reverse complement strand
GGGTTATATATACATTAATAATAAAAAAGCATAGACATTCAACCATATTTTTTTTAGGAATTTCAAAATGTTAAAAATGTCAATATAAAACTTTAAAAACAATCACAAAATCAAACATTTTTGTGAACACCCATTTAAGAGAGGATGTAATATATGTATCCATATGATGTGTAACGCCCCTAAACTGATAAATGATTAAAGATTATTAAGCAAGATTTAATTAGGGAAGAATTACAGTTAATAAAATAACATTGATTGCAGACTGCATTCAATGATCTGATAAACCGATTTAAAAGACAGTCAGTAAGAAAGGGGGATAACAACAGAGTTATGTATGCACAGAGTTGCGTATGCAGGGTGCGGGAGCCCATAAATCCGAGGCAATAAAACTTATTGTGGGACGCAGGTTGGAGGACGCGTGGAGGAGGTTGGTGGTAGAGTTACTGCGTGAGGCGGCGGGGAGGAATAAGGGACGGGAAGAGGGGGATGGGCAGGCCATTCGGCGGGGATGGATGCTGTGAGGCTGTGAGCTCAGGACCACGGTATTTGCCGGAAGCAGAGAGATTCTGCACACTGTGATAATTGGCTGTGATCTATTGTGATGGGTGAGCAGAGGGCCTCTGGACTCTGTGTCTTGTGATGAACTGTTGTATTATGTGGTGAGCAGAGAGTTCTGCACCACGATATCTATTGTGAGTAGCAACTTTATGTACACTACTGTATTGGCTGTGAGCCTGTGGTATTTGTGGACTGTTGGCTTGATGTAAGCAAGGAACAGAGTGTTCTGAACTATGGCTTGATCTAGGGAGGCACCGAGTTGCTGAAGGTTTTGGGCACGGAGGGCCAGGATATCCGTAGATATCCTGGAGCTAGGTAGTTTTCCTAGTTGGCAGGGAGGACAGTAGTTTTGGGCAGTTATTTGCTTGTTTGTGGCAGGATTAATCCGTGTATCAGCAGGAGCAGAGGCAGCAAAGCAACAGAAATTAACATCAGTATCAGGTATTGGTCAAGTTATGCATTTATCTCATTTTACTAGAAAGTTATTACCCCGTGATAAATCTAAATTACCGAAATTGTTGTCGAGAACATAAATATATGCTGTGAAATCATTATCTCCGTTTAGAAAATGAATTGTTTATGAAATTAAATTAATGCTTAGAAGGATATGGGCATTACATGATGCATGAGCACTACAACTTATATTCATATTTTGAACATACCACAATCCTACTTAACGATGGGAGTCATGTTCATTCTAAATCTCATTAGAAAGAAAGACATTGTAATAAATCTTGAGACCTTTGTTGAAGGGTGATGATTTTAGCAATTGTTGAGGGGATTATTTGTGATACTAGAGGAAATTTTGTTGCTTATTTTGCTTGGGGACAATACAAGGCCTTTAACAACATTGTTGAGGCTTACGCCCTTTGGGAAGGTGTCAATCTTGCAAGAGAAAAGGGGATTCGGAAGATAACCATTCTTGGTGATTCCATGCTTGTGATCAGGGAACTCATTAAAAGGCATGTCTTCAGTAACAATGTTATTATTGGCATAATCTCTCGTACATTATCCTTCCTCAATAAATTTGAAGATCATAGCTTGTACCACATCAAGCAGGAGCATAACTTCGAAGCAGATCGTTGGGCCAAGGTGGGGTCAAGCCTAACAGAAGGAGAAATATTAAACAATGGGTCTAAAGGATCACTACCCATTCCATAACCTTATGGCTTGTATATTTATTGGATGGGATAGGTGGAAGGATGAAGGGGTGAAGACTCATGCGAATGGGCAGCTCACGCATTTGTTTGGCCTCAAAATTGATGGGAGTATTCAATTTTGTTTATGTGAGTTTAAGTTTTCTTTAGGGATGGCTCTAGTAGGGGAATTCATTCTATTCGGTGACGGTGAAGGTGAGATCATGCTATGTGGAGAAGACGACAGGGATATGTTGTGATTTCGCTCTATGGTGCTCGGAGCTTCACGGTGCATGGGCTCAAGGTTCCTAGGCTTTCCTCATTCAATGCCAGTGAAAAATAAAATACTTACCAAGTTCCCCCTAGTCTCCAAGTTTATCTATTGTGGCCTCGTCTCTTTCAATTCTCAAGGATTTGTCATTCTCACTTTTAAATATAGAGGTTTTATTTTCTCGTATGGTTCCATGAGATTTGGTAGCGGACTATGTATAGGGTGTGGTATGGTTATTT
This sequence comes from Picea engelmannii, assembly GCA_009831015.1. Lineage (NCBI taxonomy): Eukaryota > Viridiplantae > Streptophyta > Pinopsida > Pinales > Pinaceae > Picea > Picea engelmannii. The sequence goes on along the minus strand of ML806245.1, from coordinate 8,226 downwards.
TGGTAGCTTTCCCCTTGATTCTATTGCTAATTCAAGAAGAGGGATTTATTGAGTATATGTTGCATGATGACCCTGGTCGCCCTCTTACCCTTGTTTTGACGAGCTCTGGTGGTGGAATTAATAGCATTCTATGGTATGGTTATTTTGCGGGATTTTTTAATATAAACATGGAACCTCCTTGGAATGATTTCAAACACATTCTACGTCGTCATGAAGAACTAATTACATCCAATAGTGCTACCCTTCAACAAGTAATGGTTAAACTTGGGAACTTGAAACAGACAATAGAAAATATTAATCGGTGTATGGACAATATGAAAATAGAGTGTCCGTTTTTAAGGTCGTTGGTTTTTCCCTAACATACACAGTCAACCTCTATTAATCAAGTTTTAGTATTCTCTTGCCATGGGAATTCAGAGGAAGAATAGGATAGACGTGACACAGTGTCGATGGAAGTGGAAGGAAATTTTGTAATGCGTGATGGAGTACATGAGATACATGATTATGAATCAATCTATAATTGATGTTTTACAAAGTTATATTTTTTTAGGGCAACATGTAAAAGAAATCTACAATCAAACTGTTTGGAATTTTTTTAGGAAGTTATATATGTTTTATAATTTGTCAATATCAGGTGAGTCTACAGGATATGAGTCTAAATTTTGTAAAAAATCTCTAATTTTGTTGCTTGCCTTGACACATCCCCTTATATAATATTTTACTTCAGATACAGTTAAAAAAAATGAAAAACCCTACTTGTGTTATAGGCCTCTAAGAAAATAACAATCTAGCATGACTACATGCTTTGCTTATTATTTAAGTTAAGATGTTTATGATTTGAAGCTTCCAAAGATCCATAGAAACAAAAAACTAAAGGAAATTACTCATTTATCCCACCAAGTATGTTATTTTTATTGAGGATATTGTTTGTTCACTTTATCTCTCAAACCATATGAAAATACATGAAAGAGTGGGATGTCAAAGCATAATCCCTAATGCATAAGTTTGATGATAACAAAAAATATGTTACCTAATCCTTAGTTTTATTAAGAATCTACCCAGCTTCAAAAATGTAGTTCCAAGCATTAATGCTACAAAGGATATGCCTCCTTGATCTTAGGCTTGGGATGAGGCACAAGAAAAAAAGAGCTATGGGGCATTCTCAAAAAAATTGTGAAGTATTGTCACATTGATGTCAATGTTGCTAGAAACAATAAGAAGAAAGTGAAAAGTTGTGATAGATAAAGATGCATGAAATCGGAAAAAGGGGAATGGTCATTTTGGAGAACAAAGGAGTGAGGATTTGATAATGATATAAATTGAATGAACAAAATCACAATTCTCATTGTTGTAATCCCAATTTCAGGTTTTGTGATGTTGACAAGGTTCATTTTTTGCAAGTTCATATCCAAACTTGATAAAAAAAACATGCAAGTTAGAAAATTTCACCAAGCTTGATAGAGTTTTTAATCCCAGACATAATCATTAAATAGTTTTATGTGAAACAAAGAAAAACTATGCAATATCTTTATGGCAAGCTTGACCAAACTTGTACAAGATTGATCGATTGGTGAGAGTTTTACATTCAATTCTTGGTTATGTGGTTTGTTCTCATTATTTACTGTATTAGTGTGGATGCCATGAATAGCATACTAAGTGGTTTATTAACCTAATAATGTGTTTAAATAATAATCATATTAGACTACACAAAATAGTTGAAAGTGCTAATGTGAAAATAGATGATCTCAAGTTGAGAAAAATCAAATCTCATGATAACAAATGGAGAGGAACCAATGATGATGAAGAAGATATTGAAGAAATACAAGAGAATGAACCACAAACTGACGAAGAGAAGGATGAAGAAGAAACACCCTTACCAAAAGCACCATCAAAAAGGATTCAAAAGAATCACCTTGAAAGCCAAATTAGAGGAGATGAAAATGTAGGAGTAGAAACAAGAAGGAAACTCACATTTGACTCAGAACAGGCAATGCTTTCTATAATAGAAACTAAATCATTTACAGAAGATAGCAAGAGTGAATATTGGATAAAGGAAATGAATGAAGAACTTGACCAAATTGATAGGAATCAGACTTGGGAACTAGTTCCAAGACCCAAGGATAAGAATGTGATGGGAACCAAGTGGATATTCAAAAACAAACTCAATGAAAATGGGCAGATCATAAAGAACAAAGAAAGATTAGTATGCAAGGGGTATTCCCAAGTGGAAGGTATTGAATTTGAAGAGACTTTTTCCCCAATAGGAAGACTAGAGGCCATCAGAATGTTCATGGCATTTGCATGCTTCAAAAACTTCAAAATCTATAAGATGGATGTCAAGTCAGCATTCTTGAATGGAACACTAGAAGAAGAATTCTATATTGAGCAACCAAAAGGATTCATATTAACAGAAAATTAGGACTATGTGTGCAAACTAAAAAAAGGCTCTATATGGTCTTAAACAAGCACCAAGAGCATGGTTCTCGAGGCTTGATCAATACCTGCAAAAACAAGGATATAAGAGAGGGACTACTGACACCAACCTATACATCAAAATTGAAGATCAAAATATGATTGTTGTGGTAGTATATGTAGATGATATCATTTTTTGAAGTAATCTTACCATACTAAGAAAACAATTTGCAACTGAAATGCAAGAAGAGTTTGAGATGTCTATGCTAGAAGAAATAAATTTCTTCCAAGGTTTATAAGTCAATCAAACAAATAAAGGAATATTCATTTCCCAAACTAAATATATCAAAGAAATGCTAAAAGAAATTCCAAATGGAAGACAATAAACCCATGCGCACTCCCATGGTCACAAGATGCAAACTAAGCCTAGGCAATGATTCACCAAAATTATACCAAACCATGCACATATAAATGGTTGTTAGCCTATTATATGCAACAACAACAATACCAAATATTTTGCAGGTTGTAGGAGTAGTCGGTAGATTCCAATCTGCACCTAAAGAAACTCACATGAGTTTGGTTTATGGTTTCCAAATATTCAGATATCTTAAAGGGACCCTGGAGTTTGGTTTATGGTTTCCAAAAATATAAGATTTTACATTGACTGCTTATACTGATGCAGATTGGGCTGGTAGTATAGATGACAAGAAAAGTATAGTGGAGGAGCATTCAATCTGGAAAAATTCTTGGTATCATGGTTAAGTAAGAAACATGCCTCCATATCACTATCCACAATAGAAGCACAATACATTGTTGTTGTATCCTTCTACACTCAAGTGATCTGGATGAAACAAACCCTAGAAGACCTACAAGTTAGATATGATCATGCATTTACTATGAACTGTGATAATACCAATGCCATAAATATCTCCAAGAATCCTGTCATGCATTCTAAAACCAAACATATCCTAATTAAATACCATTTTCTAAGAGATAAAGTTTCTCAAAAGGTAGTCAAAGTGGAATATGTTGATACTAAAGAGCAAATTGCATATATATTCACAAAACCTCTACAAAGAAGTACCTTTGAAAATCTTCGACAAAAATTGGGAGTAATTCCCATACCTCACAAAAAAAAATCAAAATCATAAGAAGGAGCACATGGAAAAGGGGAACATCACCTTAGGGGGAGCAAAGAAATTCCCTTTTTTCATTGCTATCAAAGGGGGAGGATCAACAGTAAAATCTAGTTACCAAGTTAAAATAAAGGGTTCTTACAATGTTTCCATCAATTGCGAAGGGGGATAATGTTGGACAGTGTTGTCATTGATGTCAAAAAGAGGATGAACTTGATTGATCGAATAGAAGCTCAGAAGAGATTGCAACACAAAACACATGCAGAACGTAGAGTAGTGAAACTCCACAGTCAGTTCAATCGACCATCCGGATGTTGGGAACTTGTGAAAAACACGCAGAACGTAGAGCAGTGGAACTCCACAGTCGCGTCAATCGACCATCGGGATGTCGGGAAATTGCGAAAAGTTCTTATGTTTAAAAATTACCTCCGACTCCAAATTAGACTTACAGTTCCTCCAACTTTGACTTAGACAGAATTCAACTTACAGTGCCTTTGACTTCGTCTTGCATGGCCTTCGACTTCGACTTGGATAAACTTCGAATTATAGTTCCTTTGACTTCGACTTGCATTTTCCTTCGACTTCGACTTGGATAAACTTTGAATTATAGTGCCTCTAAATCCAACCCTGATAAACTTTGACTTGCATTGCCTTCAACATAGACTTACAATGCCTCTGACTCCAACCCCGATAAACTTCAACTTACATTGCCTTCGACTTCGACTTGCAGTACCTCTGACTCCAGCCCTATTGACGGGATTTTATGACACTCCGTCAACGAGAAGGGAAGATCTGGTTCGATGTTGTCTATTTAACCCAAGTTGTTTGAAATAACCTACCCCAACGGGTTTTGTGGCTCCGTTAGCCAATTAAAACACTAAAGTAAACTAAGAAAGGAACAAACTATACATCTATACAATCTCACTATGTACATTAACTGATAAACCTATCTATTAATATATAACTAGCATACAACCTTATTACATACAATATCTATGTACATATACAAGGTTTGTGTAAAGCCTTGTGAAAATGAAAGTTTTACTACTGAAACAAAGTTTGATTAAGATATAAAGCTAAGAAAATTATTCTACAACTAAATAGTCACAAAAAAACAAAATGAATGAAAAATATCTATAAAATATATAACTGTAATGAACAAATCATTTAAAGTTGAATCGTTACTCAATCATAAAAATAAATAAATCAACTAAAAATTAAAAGGGTAACTAACCTGTTGTTGATCAGTGATAAAGAAAAGCACTAAGCTATTTGTCTTTCTGTATAATGCAAACTCCAATAACCTCTTTGCCAAGAACAAATATATGGCAAGAGGCAAAGAATATCTTATGACAGTACCTGAAGTGATTCAAGGAATTTTATGTTTTGAAAAAAATCTACAAGAAACAGAAAGACAAATACTTTTCTCATGTGACTTTATGTGATTCAAAATCTAGAGATGGAATCAACTCCAATCTCTTGCAAATGATATAACAAATTCGAACATTCAACATAAACTCAGAATGTATAGATACTTGTTGTATGTTTAATTAGCCATAGGAATTATGATAGCCATAAATGATGGACCATAAAGATATAAGAATAACATGAAAGCATAAAATGTTGAATAGACTAAAGCTAATTCATAGCATATATGTTTTCATGCTCAGAAAAGTATGAAAATAATATGACAATAATCACATCATATAGTTTACATATCTGGACTAAAGCCAAAATCACATTGTATTTCATATCATTCCAAAAAATAAGTCCATCTTTCAGGTCCCAAAAAAGGGAAACAAATTCTAACAAACCAATACCAATCCAATCAAGTCAAAGGGAAACAAACGAAAAATCTAAGTAAAATTTAGAGGGACCCTAGACTTTGATTAAATAAAAAGAAGGGGTTTGTTGGGGAAGCCAACAAGCCCTGAGAAACTTCAACTTGCATTTCCTTTGACCTCGACTTGGATGAACTTTGACTTGCATTTTGACCGACTCATTTTTCCATTTCAAACTTCCAGGTAGTTGACTCTACATTACTTTTTGAATCGACTTTGTGGCTTGACTGGTTGAGAATTTCCCGATGTATAAACAACTAGAGTACAAGTTTTTGTGCCATATTTTTCTAAACCATAAGTCACAACAGTCTAGTCATATGGAAATTGTCCATTTCAGGTACAGGAAAAGTGCACCAGGAAACTGAGTTCAAAATCTAATATGAGATTACAGTAAACATGAGATTAAAATAAGAAGAGTTGAATCATGTCTAATCAACTAATAAAGGATAAAAGACCTGATCAAGATAACTATGAATTCAAGGAAAATGAAGTTAAAGATGTAATTAAAGAGCCTTTTCGTAAAGAGATAAACAAAGGAGAAAATGTGTTCCTAATTAAAAATGACAACATTATTGTTATTTTGTTAATAAAATGAAAAGGTGCAATGGTTCATTATTAAAAGACACAATGGTTCAATTTCATACATTTTGGAATACTATATAAACATAAAGGTATGGTGAAAGAAAGATGTCTTTGTAGTCTACATTAGAAGATAAGAATCAAGTGTGGAGTCCAAAGAAGAAATACAAAGATACTTATGAAGTGAGGGTGGTAGGGAGGAGCAAGGAATGATTAGTATCCTTTGCTAATTAAAAGTGTAAAAATAGGGAGTTCGTGATTCCTAGGGTTAGTGCCCTAAAACAAGGGAGTTGGTGCTTCCTAGGGTTGGAGCCATAAAACCAGGGAGTTGGTGTTTCCTAGGGCTGGTGCCCTAAATCAAGGGAGTTGGTGCTTCTTAGGGTTGGTGCCTTGAACAAAGGGACTGTTGTCTCCTAGAGTTGGTGTTCTAAATCAATCTTCATATAAAACTTGTAATTTGTATTTTGAGTTTATATTTATTGATCTTATTTACTGAAGTTCTTATTGATCAATAAAGTTAATAAATAATTGTTAAAAGATATCAATATTGATTCACCCCCCCCCCCTCTTAGTATTGAACTACATTCCAAAAAATATCATGCATTTAAATATAAAGCATCATTGTGTCAATGGACATATTTTCAGTGGATCCAATGGGAGAAACTGTATCTCTATTTTCCAAAATTATTTCCAAGTTATATTTTGCACACCCTATACTCCTAGAGAATTGAATATTTTTGCCTACCTCCGATAAAAACCTCTTCTATAAATGGATCTAAGTGAAAAGTGGTTTTGCATAAACCTCCACCAAATGGTGTTTTTCTTGTAGTTCTTTAATGAAAACCATATATATTAATCAATGTTATTTCAATGTCAACTTGTCATCGATGTAACTTATGTAAAATTTTCATTCAAATGGTTTAGGGTTAAATATCATGCATTGAAAATATAAAACATCATGCCAATCAACATATTTTCGGTGGGATTATGGGGAGAAAACGTATTTATGTTTTGCAAAAATATCTCCAAGTTAGCATGTGCGCACCCTATACTCCTACAATTGTTGAATATTTGCACTTCCAACACTGTAAATGTTACCTTCAATTCATCACCTAGTGTATTGCCATGTTGATTTTCCATGTATAAAACTAGAGGTTTTTTCTTGGTCTTTCTTATGCATACATTTGATTTAGTCTTCCGGGTGAGTGCAAGCTAATGATGGTCTCTCATGACGTGTTAGTGGCAATGAAAACCTAGAAAAACAACAATATGTTAACTTGGAGGGATTATTCAAGGTACGTTTACAATGAATTTGAATATGGTGTAAGAAGATTAAATGTAGGAAATTGAATTAGCTTTCCAGATATACAACTTTTATTCATAGATATTGTGAATAACTATGTCAAATTTTATTTTTTCTAATAGTGGTATCTTATTTTTCCAACAAAATATAAGGTATATGTTTTTGTTCGTGTAGGTGTTGACTACCTTAACAATGGAATTTCATTCCAAAAACTTGTATACTTGTAGAGAACCCGTTTCTCTTATGTCATGTATTTTTTGGAAATTTATAATATTAATTTTATATTTTTTTAAATTATCAAAGTAAACATATCCCTAAAATTACAACGTCTTTTGTTCGTGCAGGATAAGAGGGTCTTAACATGATCAAAACAATTTCTTTTTTTTAGATCGTAGATATTGATGTCCTCTAGTGCCGCATATAACTCATTCGAGAAATGGTTAAGCCGACAAAAAGTTATAGCAAAAATAAGAGAGGTATGTATTATAAGATTTTGATATATGTCAAGACAAAAATAAATTAAAAATAGTAAACATAATTATTAAAAAAAAAAAATGTATATTTGGAATCTACACAACCAACTCTATCTGTGTCTATAGTTTTGTCAATAACTGAATTGTGTAGCCTATATAAAAATAACGTAAAAAACATAGATATGGAGAGGAATTTATAAAAATGAAGGTTTTTATGTATTTGCAGACCAAACCACTAGGTTTGTCAACCCGAACCTAAATCCAAGGCAACCAACTCAGCAAGCACATATGCTAGAGTTGTCACTCCTTCCCGAAAAAAAATTGAAATTCAAATAACGCATGTGCAATTTAGGAACGCACGTGCATTCCTAAAGTGTGTGTGTGTGTTATTAGCAACAAGAACGTGTGTGTGTGTGCCTGTTAACACAAATTGTTTCCCCCGCCCCCCCTCTCTCTCCCCCACTGCTCTTCCCCCCTCTCCC
>ML806244.1:98571-125046 GCA_009831015.1 Picea engelmannii | reverse complement strand
TATATATATATATATATATATATATATATATAGAGAGAGAGAGAGAGAGAGAGAGAGAGAGAGAGAGAGAGAGAGAGAGAGGCATTCATTTTGATAGAGACCATAATTTTTTTAGTTTCCAAGCACAACGACAACTGCAGTGATTTGTTAAAATCGAATCTCCAGATATTGTAAACAAGTTTTACCATTGACATCATGAATTCAAATCTCTAGATTGAACATAGATTTATAAAACACACGAAGATATAATAATTTAACTTATGATTAATTAATATCTAACAAATTCAATATCAATGTCAAATCGGTAAATGCAATTTACAATGAATGGAGGAAATTCGAAGTTCTGGGTTGCAATTAAATTCGGTAGCATTCATAACAAATATTTGTTTAGAGAAGAAGATATATGATTCTACAACGATGTCAAAATTCTAATACACAAATTTACTCAGTGATTTGTCTCATGGTTTAAATTTACTGTGACTTGGCCACGAGGGCCTAGCCCTGTGGCCAAGCCATTAGCTTTCCCACGGCTTGGCCACAAGGCTAGGCCCCCATGGCCAAGTCATATTCCATTGGACTGTGGCTTGGCCGAGGGAGCCTAGCCCTGTGGCCAAGCCGTTGGCGTGCCCACGGCTTGGCCACAAAGGCTGCCACCTAAAGCTACATTTTAATTTAAAAATTAAAATTAAATTGAATGTTACAATCTACAGATTAAAATTAACATTAAAAAAATAAATTTACAGTTACTTACCTCAGCTCGTCGAACGCCTGCAAACACTCACGAACGCTCACCTGAAGCTCGACCCGCCAAATGCCCAACCGCCCACAGAAACACCCACAGGAATGCCCGCCAATGCTCACAAACACTCATAAGCACTCACAAACACTCACAAATGCTCACAACGCGCCAACACTCACGAAATCTCACAAACACCAAAAGGTTAGAAAAGTGTTTGAACATTGAAGTGTGGTTGATATATAAACTTTCTTTTGGCCGAAATATGTTTCAGCCGAAAGATGTTTCGGCCAAAAGATGTTTTGGTCGAAATATCTTTTGGACAAAAGTATATTGCCGGTTGGAAAAAATATGTCCGACTAAATATTAACACGGAAATCAAGGATACCATCATTGTACCGTTCGATTTGACATTCCACCTTTCGACCAAAAAATACTATTATTTCGGCCGAAAAAATGTTTTTCAGAATTTTGTAGACCAGATTGTCACGAAAGTGTTACCTACCTCTGTGATTTCACCCGATTACTTCCTTTTTGGACTGAATTGACTAAGAAGAAAATTGCCTTGTGTAATTTGACTTTGGTTGTTCTGACTTGCTTTGGTTTCGACTTCAACTTCGGGTTCGATATTCAACTTTTTCTATTTCGAATTCTTCTACTTATCTGACTTCCACCTTCAACTTTTTCTACTTATCTGACTTCTACCTTCAACTTCTTCGACCTCTTCGATTTCAACCTTCGATTTCGACTCCTGATTTCTTTGACTCCGACTTTAGACTTTTTCAACTTCTTCAAATTCAACTTCGTGTTGAGATGTTTATACTAGACTTCTTGATATCTATTGCATTTTAATGAAAAACTTAACCTTGATCTTTTCTCCTTTCATTTAGATAGTCGTCTTGACGCATTTAATTGTTTGGACTTGACTTAGGGTTTGACTAGTCGAGACTTTTCTTGTTGAGAATTTTATACCAGACTTATTAACATCTAATTGATTCTTTTGTATCAATTCCAACAAATCCATTCCCAACATTGACCATATTGGTCATCTTTGTCATCAATTCCTACCCCATAATACTAGGTCCAACATGTTGTAGGTTTTATTCCTTCATTTTGTTGGATAATAAAAAGGAAGGACCTGGCGATTTCTCTGGTGGACTTAGCCCACACTCGATGAAACATGCATATATGTGTCTCTATTTATGCGTTTGTCTTATTTTATTGCTTCGTGGTCCTCTTTTCCTATCACTCCCCCTTGGTGTTGCTTGAGAAACGCATGAGCTTCTTCACCTCTGAATTGCATGGTGGGCATCAGGAGCTATAGCATTATGGGAAATACTGAAGGAGATAAGGAAATGGGTTGTTGTCCTTGTAGCTATATTATTCTCTTATATGAATTGAATTTATCTACACAACATTGAACGTTCTCTCTAAAATATGTTACTTTTGGAACACAACTAGCAAGGGCTATCCTTGAGGTCCAAACCTAGTCTGTATTTTACTCAATAGGAGGGAGAGCCTTATAGTACTTGTAAGCTCGTGATGACAGGAACTCTTGATCTTTTTTTCTGAGCATATGTAGTGTATCCCCATAATACAATTCCCTTCTCTTACTTGACATTATTTACACTATTTTTCTAGCCTTGGAAATAGTGGGTGCTACTGTCGATATTTACAGCTTGGCATATTAGTTCTTATTTAATTTTCCATGTATTTCTCTAATGGTTAATCATCATAGTTCTTATTTCAAAGTTGGATTGCATAACAATAATTTTGAATTTATTTCAAGGTTTACAAAATCTTCGCCACTATAATAATGACATTTTCTTCACACAAGTGGTGGCTAATGTGGAGGAAATAAATGTGATGGGAACTAGTGATGTGATGCCATGGAAGATATAAAATGGTTAATTATGGAAGAGTGAAATGAGGATTAGAAAGTGCATTATGTAGAATGTGGGATTGCTAGTGCAGGAAACAAAACATGGGGAATGGAGAAATGTGAAAGGGACTTACTCCCACATCTGCAATGAGAGAAATGGCTAAGTATGGGACAGGGTCATTTTGTGGGTCGTGAAAGTGGGAGAGTCATTTTGTAAAAGATGAGACTGCGGGTCTACGGGAATGCGGGAAACAAGAAGGGGTAAGTGGAATAGGAAGTTGGCCCACATCTACATTTCGAGAAATGGATAAGTATGAAAAAGGTAAAACAACCATTTTGGAGAATGTGGAAAAAGAGGTGCAAATTTACGGTACTGCGATTGCGAGTTTGTGGACCTAGGGACATGTGGGTCTAAGACATGTTGTACTCCCGCATCACTCGAAAAAATTACTAAGTGTTGGAAATTATGAAAGAAGGAAAAGAGACTAAGTATAAGTACACGGTTTTACAGGTATGGAAACCTAAGAATTCGATGGTAGTGTGACCCGCAACTTAGATTTGAAAACAAAACAAAAAAGACTAAGTAAGGAAATTTAACAATCAAAGGAAAAAGAATAAAGATGAGCGTGTATATACAATTGTTGATCAATGAAGGTGGATCAATAGTTATATGCTCAACATTTACCCCCCTCCATTTGAATTTGAGTGTTTGATCCTTTACGTGTGAGATTTGACCTTTGTGAAATACCTTGATCTCAAACAATGTGTTTGTGAACTAGTTTCCTTGCAACATTAGGGGATTTCAAGCTTGGAATAGATGGAAATGAGGTAGGTCTATCATCCAAATTGCAATGTAATGAAGGTCGACCTGACATCCTTTTGTTATCCTTCATATTGTATGTTTTTTTCATGCCTGAAAAAAGTGGTAGTCGATGTTCCTCTTTTCCTCCAAACTCTAGCTTATTTCAATTTTATTGTGGTTTTCAGCCATGAATCCTAGATCTATCCATTATTTGTTAATGTAAACACTAAATGAAAAGGAGAAAACTCATTTGATTTCTTGTATGCATTTGAGTTTGAGTATATATTCTATATCCTGTTATTTTTTGTGATATTTTACACTCTATAATTCAATGTTTTATCACAAGTCTCCCACCCATGCTTATTTATATGTGACTTTTTCTTCACTTGAGTTTTTAGTCTATGACCTTATACCCCTAGCTTTGTCTATTTATATTATGGGAAATGAAAGGCCTCAAATCCATTCCTCTTTTCAATTTCCTTGCTAAGTTATTGACCTAACCATAGCTCATCCCTATAGCACCGTTTTCATATGGGTGATTATTTTTTGGTTATGGTAATGTGGTGTTTCAAAGTCTCTATGACCAACACTTGCACAATATTCATATAACTCAATTTTTTATCATTTTGAGTTGGTATGACAATAGAGTTTTCCTTTGATGTCATAAGTGAAGGCCATGATAGAATAAATATTGAGTTGTCCATATTGATTATATGTTATCTAAGATTTTGGTTGATAGTAAATGTTGGTCCTATAGTGGTTTTTATTACTTCTATGCAATAAACCTAATCTTAGTTAGTTGGTATTGTTGTTAAATTTGATATTTCTATTTTATAATGAGTATGCTATACATGGAGTATTTGGGATATTTTGCTATCCATAAAATATGCTACAACCATATTTTTTACCCATTATATTGACTCGAAGTTTATTTTATTTAAACTATCTTATGGAAGGTTATACACATCTCTTTCTTTATTATGTATGCAAAGAGTACTAGTTATATATATATATATATAATCCAAATCAGGAACTCAAAATAATAATCTTACTAAAATCTTATCATATGTCCAACAAACTCATCCTTCACTTCTCTTTGAGACATGGCTTTAACACAAATATATGAACCATAACTGAATTAAAAGATATAAACTCAACCTAATACAATAGTTTATAGTAAATCATCACCACTAATATTAATATAAATATATTGCCACTAATATAAATATAAATATAACATCAACCATATACAATAACTTATAATAGACCATGGCCATTAATATATTTTTTAATCCATTTATGCATCACATTTTTATGTTAAGCCATGTCTAAAAGAGAAGTAAAGGCTCAAACTTATGTTAAGCCATGTTTGAAAGAGAAGTAAAGGCTCATATTGTTTGAGATATGATCATATTTTATCAACAATATGATGTTGAGTGCCTCGTTACCTGTAGCTTAAATTTTCATTTCATATAAAAGAATATGTTCAGTGTCATAATCATTGTTGGGGAAAAGCTAAAAGGAGTAAGTTTGATTCCCTTGTCTCTTTTTATAGCGACAACTTGTAACATACAAATATCATTGTAGCTTAACATTAGGCATTGCATACATTCATGGTTGAAGGTTGAGGTTTAGTTATGTTTTCTTTATTCAAATTCAAGTATGTCGATGTTATATTTTAGGTAGATGTTATATTTTTTGGAATGATTAAATCATTTTTATTATTAATGACAATTTTATTAAGATAAACTTTAAAAGTGAATTTAAATCTCAAAATTGATTATGAAGATTCGGTATATGATAATGTGTAAAACATCATTATTACATGCAAATTTAACATGATTTAAATGAAAATGATAATTTTCATTTCAAAGAGTGACTCAATTTTTTTTATGTAAAAATACAAAATGAAGTATTATATATATTTTAAATTATAGAATTTTTTTATATAAATAAAATATTAAAAATATATACAAATATTTGTATTATAACAAAGTAAATATATATAAATAAATTTCAAAATATTTATAAAATTTTGAAATTGCTTTATCAATCTAAAATATCTTTTGTTCATTTGAACATACAAACTATATATAAATATGACATCAAAATACATATATCTATTATATAGATATTATATTAAGATAAAAAAGATAAAAAAATTTAAAACATGAATGAATTAAAACATTGTAAAAAAAATGTTGTATAAATATTAATTTGATTATTTTATTGGGAATTAAAATGTTATTGTCAATTATATAATTTATAAATAAAAATTATGAATTCCACTATTTTATCTATAATTAAAATAATTAAAAATTTGAAATATAATATCTAAACATAAATAAAATTTGATAAGAAAAAGTATAAGCATAAAATTGAGTTTTTCATTTTATTAAATTTTATAAAAAGTTATAAGATAATAAAGCCAAAAATATATATATCAAAATACACAACAAGATGTCCTCCTAAGCCTCATTTTCTTATAATAAATACACAAAAAATTATAAAATAATAAAACCAAAAATATATATCAAAATACACAATCAGGATGATCTCCTCCTGAGCCTCATTTTATTAAATTTTATAAAATGTTATAAGATAACAAAGCCAAAAAAATATATCAAAATACACAACCAGGATGATCTCCTCCTGAGCCTCCAAAGAAGATATGTTTACCATATTGATTGTCATCAGGAATTGAGACATCATAACATTGTGGTCTCTCTGCAATCCTGTTTCCACGGATATTAATTGGCACTCCATGGTTATTGAAAATTTTGATGTCCCTTACATGTGCACTACGACCGAAGCCTCCGGAGGGGAAGCGACCACTACCCATGTCTGTTTTAGTGAACGGTGATCCTTTTGTTCCATAATGAGCAACTTCGCCTCCAAAATCCACCCTATTGGCATTCTTCTGAAGATTTTTAAACAATGAACCGGGCCACCAACCTATAAGTTCGTTTTTTATATATAAATTCCATCTGATTCCATTACTCGACATCTCCTGTATATACATACAATAAAATTCAACAAATCATTTTCTCTTAAGAAAACCAAGATATAAAATATATATTTTTCTATTGAAAAGAGAGGGGTCACTTACTTTAATAAGCTTTATAATGATTTGTCGTTGTTCCCCATTATATTTAGACACGGGTTTCAACGGTTTACCTGGATATATTTTAGCACCAGGTGCTAACACGAATCCAGGGCAATTTGTGTTGTAACAACCTGTGTTCTGGTACCCATCGGCCTACATCAAATATAGTAGATGGTTATATTTAAATAATTTTTTTTAATATAGATAGAAGAAAAGAAGTTGTGCATTCTTTCTGCATAACATCTTATTAATATAAATTTATTTAACATCTAATGAAACTTGAGATATCTGAAACTTAAGTATAAAATTCAAATGAATCCTAAAAGCAATCTACATCACGTCTATTTAAACAATAACTATTTACTAACAAAATAATATATCTTAAACAATTCAACTAAAACAACCTACAACACTTGTATTTAAACAACAACTATTTACTTAAAAATTTAATATATCTACTTACCGTCCAATATACGAAAAACCGTGTCTGCATACCAGGATTCATTATTGGATTCACCTACAGTGATCATTGAAAAAATATATATATAGTTAACAATTGGTTATAGATTTTATTAATTTCAATTTAACATAATTATTGTCAAAACAACATTGTTAAAATAATATTTAGCTTTCAATCCTTTTATAATGTAAAAATATTTTTATTATTTATACTTACTATCCATCCAACCTCCATGGTTTCTAACGGTTGAGGACCATTTGTGACCCAAATTTGAGCCAGACTGAATACACCATTATCATCAGTGACTACATATGGTTGCCATACGTTCAGCCCTCCACTTGCTCCATTGATTGGCTCATTAGTTACGAATGATGCAACGGCGTGCTTTTAAAACCAAAGCAACAACAACAACATATGAAAGGTTCATTTCAAAAAGGACTGGTTAAATTTCTTAAATTTAAGATAACATTACAAAGGAAGAATAAATCATATCACATTTTTATCATATATTCATAATAAGTTTTTAGACATCTTTAATCACACTGTAAATTAATCTTACTAAATCAATGATTATAACAAAGTCAACATTTGACTTTTCTTTTATACTACCTTCCAGCAAAGTCAACAGGAACAGCAAAGTCAACAATTGAAGTCAACATGAACAGCAAAGTCAATAATTAATTTTGACTTTACTTTGCTCCATTATTTTCCATTACTTAAACCTCCAATCAATTTCATTTCTCAAACTTAATATACAGTACCTCCCTGTCATTAAACATTGCATAATAATAAAATAGCAATACCTCATGCTGTGCACCATCCGCAGTTAGATTTACATCATTCCCCATTGGAGTTGACTGTCTAATGCTTTTTCTTTTACTTATAAAGCTGGTCACAGATCCCGCCCTTTCTACATGTTCACGTTTTGTTTCCATAACTGCCACTGTGCCTTCTGGACATTCTGTCTGAACATCATAGCTTGAAAAATTTAGTCCCGACTTCGTATTTCCATCATCCCTAGTTTCTATGGATTGTTGCTCTGACCCCTTCAACAAACAAACATGCATAAAGTCAGATTATATTTTTTAATTGTGTAAAGGAAGCAAAGTGCTCCCGAACTGAGCGGTCTGAAAGTTATTCAAAATACATTAATATTTGGTTCTAATTTTTACTTGCCTGCAGAGATATTTGATCAGTGAATGATACACAGAGAATGGTATCTCCATATTCATTCTGCAGGACAAAAAATATTATCAGAAGATTGTATATAATACAACCATATGAGATAGAAATATAAAAAAATTTAGAGATGTAATTAAATTCGAAATTGCTTACCTGAAATCTGTGCACTGCAGGAGGATTGATGTAATTGACATATTCATCAATGGTCATGTTACGCACGTCACTAGCAGATGCGACAGTAGTAAGAAACAACAACAGTAAAAAACTGAGAGTCCATTGAGAATCCAGAGAAGTCATTGTCATGCTTACTGAGAAACTTTTGTTACAGATCGGCGTACTGATAAACTTTTGTTACAGTGCGCTTCTGAAGGGCTAGAGAAAATCTTTGCAAAACTATGGGAGCCCGAAAATGTTTATAAAGCCTCTAAACCGATGTGTCCGTCAAATTGTTATCTTCCAACTAATTAACTATCTTTCCTGCATTATTAGTGGGCTACAGTGGAGAAAATCTCTGCATGGTCTTTTAACACATAACCAATAAACTATGAAAGCCAGAAAATGTTTATAAACCGTTTAAACCCATGTGTCCGTCATATTGCTAGTATCTATATTTATCTTCCAACTAATCAACTATCGTTTCCCATTATCAATGGGCTACAGTGCGCTTCTAAAGGGCCAGCCAATAAACTACGAGACCCTGAAAATATTTATAAAGCGTCTAAACCGCTATGGAGGTCAACTGTATTTTCCATTTCTGGCATATCCATTCGGATTTCATTGCGACGTTCTGTTCAGTATGTGGTTTTTAGCCAGGTTTTTTTCCGTATTTCCTTGGATTTGTAGCCAGGGTTTTTTCCGTATTTCCTTGGATTTTTATGACTTCAAAAGAGTTACCTTCCAATGTGTGGAAAGCAATTTGATGTTCAACTTCATAAAAAAGGTTAGAGTGAAATATCGTCCTTTAACTAAAATATAAACATGATAAGTCTTCACGAGTGCCCTTAATTACATTTTTCCATAAAACTTCGAAAATAGATCCTGAATCCGTTATTCATCAACAACAAATTACACCAATGCATTTCTTAAAGAGAAACGAAAACCATTGTAAGCACTCGAGGATATGAAAATTAACCAGCATAGAGGGATAAAGTCGAGATAGAAAGTCCATCTTCTTCATTAATGTCTCACATATCTTCTCATAAATTCAAAGTTCTTTTACATTGAGTATCTATATTTCTTTGTTTACTTCTCTATAGCTTTTACTTGATTGAACAATGGTCTCATAATGAGGGTCTGCATGTCAATGATTCCTTTAACGCATGCATCACCCACTCTTGGTCCCCCATCATCTCAGTGGGAGTGATACCTTGTTCCATAACCAATTTCAATAGAATTTCCAAAGGATTTCATTATACCAAAAATTATTTGATTTGTAGGAAATTTTATGAGAATTATAAAACAGATCACTCTTTCAATATCACAAAATCCATAGTTGATAATCTAGGGAAGTATATGACTCCTCCAATACCACATACTCCAGCATTGTTTGACAAGCACCTTAAAAAACCACCCATGGTCAAGATTTGTCTACCCCATTTACACCTAATTGTCTTGGCCTTTGGAGCAAGTTTAATTCCTTCATATGCAAACTTCATTTGATGTTGCACTTGAAAATGATGAATCTCCTTATCTTCCAAAATGCTTGCATTCCTAGCTAAAGGGACAATACATGGTACTATCAAGGGAATGACTATATTGTTTGAGAGCTCTCTCATCCAACCATTTCTTCATGCATTTAAACAAAGAATCCTCATCCCACGTACCCTTACCATTTCTTCATGCATTTCAATAAAGAGTCCTCATCCCACATACCCTTACCTTATTCACTACTACAATTTTACAACAACAATTATTTTTTCTTGATAGCTAGCATCTAGAGGTGATTGGTAGTTGGTTTAACTTGGTAATAGACTATTATATGCATTGAATTATTTATTTTCTCACACGGGTTAACCTATTACCTTGCAAACCAACCACGACCTTTCCGCCTTCTCAGACACAACCTATCACATCAAGTGACCAAGATATGGGGCCATATTCTTGGCTAATCTTGTTATAGGATCCCTTGATGCCACTAGGCATGTGTTGGACCTATTTCCTTCACTAAGACGAGGGAATAATTTTCCTAAGTGGTAGTAACAGGTACTTCTAATTGTTACACAAGATTGACATCTTGTGAAGGGCTTGGCACAAGTACAAAACCTACGATAACATTTTGGTGTCATTGCTGGGGAGAATGGATTTAGTCTTCCTACAACCTTCCTTTGTTAAATTTACCAAAAATCCTTATTCTGCAAGCTTACCTAGCGACTCCATTGAGGGTAGAATCTCTTCACACAGATTTTGGTGAGCTTTGTCTAACAAGCTTATCTGGCTACTCCATTGGTAGGTATTAAGGTGTCATTCATTCTTCAATTTTTGTAAGATTGCATATTCTCAAGTGATGGAACAATCATACCCTGAGATTATAATCAAATATACCCTTATATTGATTTTGAAAACATTCTTGGATACCCAAATAAAATTAATGTGATATCAATGGAAATCTATCCAAAATTCGAGGGCTTGGTCATTACTCATGTTGTAGATTTATTCAAGTACATATTGGAAGTAAAGGTGGAACAAGATGATTTACAAATAAAATTTGTTATATGTTCCCCGTCATTTGAATTACAAGACTAGATCAAGGATTCTTGAAAACCCAAAGGTATATATTTTCTCATAGATCTCATTAACATATTTCAGGAGTGTTGGAGCCCACAATTTTAGAAATATGAAGGCATTATTCAAGATCTGACAACAACTCTTAAAGAATAAGTTTTCTTCCCTAACCTTCTTGTAGAAAACCTTAGGGAAGTGCACCATGATTAAGGAAAAGAAAAAGACTATGTTGGGAATGCTCATCCACATTAAGATGAGACATTGATAGTTGCTCCACCTATTCAAGAAGATGAAGAATTGAGCCAGGGAGAAGACCCTGAGAAAGAAATCCATGAAAGAAAAGAACAAAGGGAAGAATTATATCGAAGTTTGAAGGAAATCATTAAACAAGATAACAAGTTTTACAATCAATTGGTTGATCACTACGATGATGTACATATTTCAATTTCCCTTTGTGCACAAATACAAGAAAGGAATGAAACTGTATTACAAAAGTATGAGAAAAATCCCATTGATTTAGTAGAACAAGAACTTGTTGAAGCATATTGTGGAGTAAAAATACTATGTGCCATCGGAAGAGAAAATTATGATAGAAAATATCATCCTTTGGTTTTGTCCAAGATATTCAAGATGTATATAGAAGGAGAAAAATGGGGTGATTTAGAGGAAGACATAGATCATGATGAAGCTTACTCTCCATACGATCAAGCGAATGATGAAGATCATGTTGAATACCAAGAACTTCTTGAGAAAGAAGTTTCCTATTATCTTGTGCATTCTTTGGATGAAAGACATGAATATCACACACACCCCTAGAGAAAGAACCTAAAGAAGAGATTCATGAGAAAAGTCACCAACCCTTTGAAGAAGAACAAGAGCTACCTCATCAATCTATTGAAGAAGAGAAATTTGATTGATCAAGATTTATGAGGCGACGAGATAAAACATAGAAATATGATAGAAACTCAGAGATACAACAATACTCAATTTCTATTAACGAACAAAATATATAGGAGCTGTAAAATGCAGAGTAAAACAAACTCACTAGAATGGTGGTAGCTTATCTCTAAGAAGAGATGTGGCAGTTGCACAAATTCACAAGAAGATGATTACAATGAGGTCGAAAAGGCCTTTTAACATAAATCATCAATGAGAAAACCCTAAACATCCAAAACCCTAACCCCATAAGATGAAACACCAAAAGGTCTGTGGGCATCAATGTGGATAGTTGATACATCAATTTCCTAGGGGCATTAATTTTTCATATGATCTCCATTTAGGTCCCTTGATAGACCATAAAAAAGGTCTAGTTGAGGAGTACACATTTTGAATGGCCTAGTAGACGAATTTTGTTAAAACAATTTTTTCCTCACCCCATGGAACTTGCTTGGATGGCCTTTCAATTTCCCTATGTGGACTTGAATTCCCCTTTTGTACCTTCCAAAGCCAAAAAAGAACATTTTTCCACATATATGCACCCTACCAATTAGACAACAAGCATATATGCAGGTTGCTCCACTCCAGCCCACGTACATCAAGTATGGTGCTCAAAATTAAAAATAATCTTGGGTTTCTATGCCATGTCACAAGATCCATGATCCCTCACCTTCCACACACTGGAAATGCTTTGACTCGGCCCTTTAGCTCCATTTGAAGGCTATAAATTGATCCATAACCAAGCCTTGAAAAAATGAGAGAATTAAACTTTGAGAGATACTCTGGGGAAATTTCACTTCATATTGAGTTTGCTTCCCTTCATCCTTGAAAGTTTGAACTCATTGTTCATCCCCGAAGCTCTTCCTTATTTGTGATGGAGAACCTCATCGTCTCCTTTATATGATCTTTCCTTTGGTGGAGGGTTGAAGTGGTAGAGGCCTAGTTGGAGGGTTTTAGTTTCTCGATTTTGATATGTGTCGTTACAAAAAAAATTCACCTATATACTTCTGTTGATTATTTTAATAGAAATACCCTTTTCTCATCCAATTGATATCTTGCAAATATTTGAATTATTATTCGATGGGCATATTTGTCATGCATGTTAATGGATTATTCTAATATATATGCTAACATTATATATTATCACCATATGCTTGCGTATCTTGGTTTTTGAGGACAAGTTGTTGGTATAAAGATTTGAGTTGTGTGCTAACCAATGGTCTTCATCGAACGTCTGGATGAGGTAGGCTCTTGGCCTTGTCTTGTTAGCATTTCATTTATATAACATACTTGGGATTAGAGTTGATTTATGTGTGTCATTCCAGATGTCGTGGTTAACCCCATGTTGTTACTATTGTAAATGTGTTGAAATTGCATAGAATAGATCTAGCTATCAAATGACATACACAATTTGTAGAGAAAATATGAGAAAAGAGAAGCAAGAGAGAAAGAATGGAAGAATTCTCATTAACCAAATGAATGAATAATACTTTACACATGATATACTCTATATAAATCAACTAACGTGCACTCAAGGAGAATCCAATGCTCCATAGTGGTGGTCTATAGTGATCTAGGCACACACCAATAGTTACGAGAGTAAACTGCCACCTAGTCTAGTCTCTCAGGCAGTTACGGGAGTGAATTGCCACCGAGTATGAGTTAACTAGTCTATCAGTCTTCAGTTAACTGACTGAAAGATAGTTAAGTAAGGAAGAGATCATGGAATCATAAGTAATGCACTAGTCTAGTGATAATCCCAAGAACAATGTGCATTAGTTGGTGATGATCCTAATGTTGCATGGTGATGATCCCAATGCGACATCTAGACTCCACTCAACTGATCAAACTGAAGTGTGAACAGAAGAGAATATTCTCTTAGAGGAAATTCTCCCTAAACTATAGGAGCCTGAATAATGACTAATACACATAGGAAAAAACTTAGGAAAAATAAATCCTAGGTGTGTCTGAAATATCTCCAACACTCCCCCAAAACATCATTATGGTGAAAATAAAGAACGACTCTCGGAAATGAGGCCATGTTAGGTACCCAAGTACAAATGATACACTGAAATAAATGAGGAAAGAGAGAAAACCTCATGGGGAGACCCCCCCTTCAAAGTACAATGTATGTAAAAATATGAACTAATAGTTGTTAGGCAATTGTGTCCTTCACTCCAAGACAACTGCGCAGAGAATGGAACTTTTTCTCAGTGAAGGTCTTGTTGAATATGTTTGTAGATTGTTATACTAAAGAAAAAAAATGAAGGTCAATGATCCCCTTGTGTACTAAGTATTGGATGTAGTGCATGTGGATATTGATTTTATTCATCCACTCCCTATGAATTGGATCTTTGTAGAACTTAAGATTGTTATGTTGGCATACTAGATGAAAATTGGCCAATGAAACTGAATTCCCAACTCAATGAGAAAATGTTGTAGCCACATAACTTGAATGGTTATGTTAACTACCCCTCTGTACTATGCCTTGGCTAAAGATAGAGAAATATCATCCTTCTCCTTGCTCGACAAACAGATAGGCCTGGAACCATGACTGAGTGAGTAACCAAATGTGGACTTGCGATCAATGTTATCTCCAACCCAGTCAGAATCGATGAACTCGATGAGGTCCAATGTAGATTATACTGCATAGTGAATCCCAAAGGTGATGGTGCCTTATATGTATCAAAGGATATGCTTTGAAGCCTTCCAATGTAGCTCATGTGGCTCCTGCATGAATCTGGAGACTGCTTCAACTACATAGGAAGTTCTGGTCTGGAGTGTGTGAGATACAACAAGCTCCCCGCTAGATATTTGTATAGTGTGTTTTAAAAAAGTGGAGTGTCCTCGTCATCCTCAAGTATAACTCCTGATAGGAAAGGAGTTAGGGAAGACTTGTAGTCTGTCATGTGAAATATCCCAAGGCGATCTTGTGCATACTTGGCCTAAGACAGTTTGATGCTTGATGCATCCTGATTGATCTCAAGTCTAAGGAAGAAACTTAGCGAACCCATGTCCATCATCAAGAACTTGTCATGTAGAATCCTATTGACTGCAGTAATCATTGAATTCAAGAAACTGGTGATAAACAAATCATCAACATACAGAACTAGGAGTAGAAGTGAATCAACCATCCTGAGAATGTAAACATTTAGGTCTAACTTGCAATGTACAAAGTTATGTGATAGTAGGTAGGCATCCATCTTGGCATACCATGCCCTTGGGGCCTGCTTGAGGCCATAAAGAGACTTCTTCATTCGACATACCAAAGCTGAATCCTACATAAATCCAAGGGGTTTCTCCATATAGATCTCCTCAGAGAGATATCAATTAAGAAATGCATTCTTTACGTCCATATGATGGAATTTACATCCTTTGGCTGCCACAATGGAAAGTTCCATATGTATGGAATCCATCTTCGCTCCTAAAGAGAAGGTATCATCATATTCAATGTCGTCCACCTATTGAAATCCTTTAGAAAATAGCCTGGCTTTGTATCTTCTAACCTATCCATCCACTGCACTCTTGATCCTATAGACCCATATTTACCTGATAAATTTCCTTCCTAAAGGAAGGGGAACCAGATCCCAATTCTGGTTCTCGAGGAGGGAGTTGTACTCCTCCTACATGGAAGACTCCCAAAAGGGATTTCTAGCAGCCTCGCCATAGGACTGTGGATATGAATATTGAACCAATAAAAGATGCCTAGGTGGCATCTATTCAGTGGCAGTGAGTGCAAGAGGAGTCTCCTCTAAATCAGATCGAGTCCTCCTAGTATCAGCTGGATCCACAACAAGATCTCTTGCATCCTAAAGAGTAGTCTTGGCCCATTTGGGCCTCTTCTCTGTCTCTACATTTACATCTGAATGCACTGAATCTGCATCTGACTATACTAACTTAGTGACTGGATCATTTGATTCCTATGAATCATAAATCTCATATCAATAAGAGTCTACATGTGCATGCTCATCATCTCTGAAAGTGGAAGAACAAAATTATCTACATGCAGTTGTTGAGGTACATGCAAGACACTTTCCTCGAATTGGAAACTTTGCTCAATGATGATCTGGTCCAAGGAAATATCAGTGAGTATATATCCCTTCACATCATTTGGGTATCCAACAAAGATACACTATGTGCTATGTGGATCAAGTGCCTTCCTCTTCTTAGAGGGAATCATGGACCATGCATGTGAAAACATTCTTGTATACCCAAATAAATTTAATGCGATATTGATGGAAATCTATCCAAAATTTGAGGGCTTGGTCGTTACTCATGTTGTAGATTTCCTCAAGTGCATATTGGAAGTAAAAGTGGAACAAGATGATTTACAAATAAAATTTGTTATATGTTCCCTATCATTCGAATTACAAGACTAGATCAAGGATTCTTGAAAACCCAAAGGTATATATCTCCTCATAGATCTCATTAGCATATTTCAGGAGTATTGGAGCCCACCATTTTAGAAATATGAAGGAATTGTTCAAGATCCAACAACAATTCTTAAAAAAGAAGGTTTCTTCCCTAATCTTCTTATAGAAAACCTTAGGGAAGTGCACCATGATTAAGGAAAAGAAAAAAACTATGGTGGGAATGCTCATCCACATTAAGATGAGACATTAATAGTTGCTCCACCTATTCAAGAATATGAAGAATTGAGGGAGGGAGAAGACCCTGAGAAATAAATCCGTGAAAGAAAAGAACCGAAGGAATAATCATATTGAAGTTTGAAGGAAAGAATTAAACAAGATAACAAGTTTTACAATCAACTGGTTGATCACTACGATGATGTAGATATTTTAGTTTCCCTTTGTGCATAAATACAATAAAGGCATGACACTGCATTACAAAAGTATGACAAAAATCCCATTGATTTAGTAGAACAAGAACTTGTTGAAGCATATTGTGGAGTAAAACTACTATGTTCCATCATAAGAGAAAATTATGATAGAAAAGATCATCCTTTGGTTTTTTACAAGATATTCAAGATTTATATAGAAGGAGAAGAATGGGGTGATTCAGAGGAAGAAAAATATCCTGATGAAGCTTACTCTCCATATGATCAAGCAAATGATGAAGATCATGTTGAATACCAGGAATTATTGAGAAAGAAGTTTCCTATTATCTTGTGCATTCTTTGGATGAAAGACATGAAGATCACATACCCCTAGAGAAAGAACTTAAAGAAGAGATTCATGAGAAAAGTCACGAACCCTTTGAAGAAGAACAAGAGATGCCTCGTCAATCTATTGAAGAAGAGAAATTTGATTGATCAATATTTATGAGGGAACGAGATAAAACATAGAAATATGATAGAAACTTAGAGATACAACAATACTCAATTTCTATTAATGAACGAAATATGTAGGGGCTGTAAAAATGCAGAGTAAAACAAACTCACTAGAATGATGGTATCTTATCTCTAAGAAGAGATGTGATAGTTGCACACATTCACAAGAAGATGATATCAATGAGCCCGGAAATGCCTTTTAACATAAATCATCAATGAGAAAATCCTAAACATCCAAAACCTTAACCCCATAAGATGAAATGCCAAAAGGTTTGTGGGCCTCAATGTGGATAGTTGATACATCAATTTTCTAGGGGTGTTTCTTTTGCATATGATCTTTCTTTAGGGGCCTCTATAGCCCATAAAAAAGGTCTAGCCGAATACACATTTTGAATGGCCTAGTAGAGGCCTTTTGTTATAACTAATTTTGCCTCACCCCATGCAACTTGCTTGGATGGCCTTTCCATTTCCCTATGCAGAATTGAAGTCCCGTTTTGTACCTTCCAAAGCCAAAAAAACACATTTTTCTACATATACAGACCCTACCAGTTAGACAACAAGCATATATGTAGGTTTCTCCACTACAACCTGCGTACATCAGATATGGTGCTCAAAATTAAAAATTATGTCAGGTTTCCATGCCATGTCATGAGATCCATGATCCTTGACCTTCCACATACTAGAAACACTCTGACTCGTCCCTTCAACTCCATTTAAAGGATATAAATTGAGCCATAGCCAAGCCTTGAAAAAAGGAGAGAATTAAAATTTGAGAGAAAAGATACTCTGGAGAAATTTCACTTCATATTGAGTCTGCATCCCTTTATCCTTGAAAGTTTGAACTCATTATTCATCCCCCAACATCTTCCTTTTTTTAGATGGAGAACCTCATCGTCTCCTTTATATGATATTTCCATTGGTGGAGGATTGAAGTGGTAGAGGCCCAACTGGAGGAACTTAGTTTCGCAATTCTGATATGTATCGTTACAGAAGTTTGTCACCTATATACTTATGTTGATTATTTTAATAGAAATACACTTTTCCTGTCCAATTGATATCTTGCAAATATTTGAATTATTATTCGATGGGAATATTTGTCATGCATGTTAATGGATTATTCTAATATATATGATAACATTATATATTATCACCATATGCTTTTGTATCTTGGTTTTTGAGGACAAGTTGTAGGTATAAATATTTGAGTTACATGCTCAACTGTGGTCTTCATCGAATGTTCAGACGAGGTAGGCTCTTGGCCTTCTCTTGTTAGCATTTAATTTATATAGCATACTTGGGATTAGAGTTGATTTTTGCATGCCATTCCATCTATAGTGGTTTACTGCATGTCGTTACTATTGTAAATGTGTTGAACTTGCATAGAATAGATCTGGCTAGCAAATGACATACACAATTTGTAGAGAAAATATGAGAAAAGAGAAGCATGAGAGAAATAATGGAAGAATTCTCATTAACCAAATGAATGAGTAATAATTTACATATGATATACTTTGTATAACTCAAATAATGTGCACTCGAGGAGAATCCAATGCTCCATTGTGGTGTTCTAGAGTGATCTGAACACACACCAACAATTATGGGAGTAAACTACCACCTAGTCCAACCTAGTCTGAGTTAACTAGTCTCTCAGTCTTCAGTTAAATGACTAAAATAGAATGAAGTGAGGAGTAGACTAGAGAATCATGAGTAATGCACTAGTCTAGTGATAATCCCAAGGACAATGTACATTAGATGATGATGATCCCAATGCGGCATCTAGATTCCACTTAACTGATCAAACTAAAGTGTGAACTAAAGAGAATATTCTCCTAGACGAATGCTCTCCCTAAACTATAGGAGACTGAATAATGAATAATAAACATAGGGAAAACCTTAGGAAAAAGAAATCCTAAGTGTGTGTGAAGTATCTCCAACACCCCCCCTAAACATCATTATGATAAACATAAAGAATGGGTCCCAAAAACAAGGCCATTTTAGTAACCAACTACAAAAGATACACATAAATAAACGAGGAAGGAGAAAAAAACTCATGGGAACCCCCCCTCAAAGTACAATGTATGTAAAAATAAGAATTGACAGTTGCTAGGAAATTGTGTTCTTCACTCCAAGACGACTACACAGAGAATAGAACTTTTGCTCAATGAAGGTCTTGGTGAAGATGTTTGCAGTTTGTTCTGGTAAAGGACAGAACTAAAGGTCAATGATCACCTCATGTACTAATTTTTGGATGTAGTGCATGTGGATATTGATGTGCTTCGTCCGCTGCCTCTGAATTGAATCTCTGCAGAACTTAAGAGTGTTATGGTTGTCACACAAGATGATGATCGACCAATGAAATGGATTTCCCAACTCAGTGAGAAAATATTGTAGCCACATAGCCTGAATGGTTGTGTTAACTACCCCTATGTACTCTACCTCGGCTGAAGATAGAGAAATAGAAACCTACTTCTTGCTCGACAGGCAGATAGGCTCGGAACCAAGACTGAGTGAGTAACCATATGTGGACTTGCAATCAATGTTATTGCCAACCCAGTTAGAATTAGTTAACCAGATGAGGTCCAATGTATATTCTAATGCATAGTGAATCCCAAAGGTGATGGCACCCTATACGTATCGAAGGATATGATTTGAATCCTCCCAATGTATCTCATGTGGCCCCTGCATGAACCTCAAGACTACTTCAACTACATAGGATAGGTATGGTCTGGAGTGTCTGAGATACAAAAATCTCCCCACTAGCTATTTTTATAGTGTTTTTTCAACCAGTGCGGTGTCCCCACCATCCTCAAGTCTAACTCTTGATAGGAAAGGAGTTGGGGAACACTTGTAGTCTTTCATGTGAAAGCTCCCAAGGTGATCTCATGCATACTTGACGTGATATATTTTGATTCTTAATGCATCTTGACTGATCTCAATTCCAAGGAAGAAATGTAGTGGACCCATGTCCATCATCAAGAACCTATCATGCAAAATCCTCTTGACTGCAGTAATCATTGAAGTCGAGCAACTGGTGATCAACAAATCATCAACATACAGAACTAGGAGTAGAACTGAATTAACCATCTTGATCATGTAAAAATTCAGGTCTGACTTACATTGTACAAAGTTTTGTGACAGCAGGTAGGAGTCCATCTTGTCATACCATTCCCTTGGGGCCTGCTTGAGGGAAGTTGAGGCCATAAAGAGACTTCTTTAGTCAATAGACCAAAGATGAATCCTTCATAAATCCCTGAGGTTTCTCTATATAAATCTTCTTAGAGAGATCTTTGTGAAGAAATTCATTCTTCACGTTTATCTGATGGTATTTCCATCCTTTGGCTTCCATAATGGAAAGTTCCAAATGTATAGAATCTATCTTTGCTACTAGAGTGAAGCTCTCATTATAGTCAATGTCGTGCACCTACTGAAATCCTTTGGAAAATATCTTGTCTTTTTATCTACTAACCTGTCCATTTGTTTCACTCTTGATCATGTAGACCCATATGCAACTGACAAATTTCATTCCTGGAGGAAGGGGAACTAGATCCCAAGTCTGGTTCTCGAGGAGGGAATTGTACTCCTCCTCCATGGTGGATTCCCAAAAGGGATTTCCAATAGCCTCACCATAGGACTATGGATATGAATACTGAACCAAGAAAATATTCCTAGGTAGCATCGATTCAGTGGTATTGAGTGCAATAGGAGGCTCCTAGAAATTAGATCGAGTCCTCCAAGTATAAGTTGAACCCCCAACAAGATCTCCTGCATATTGAAGAGTAGTATTGGCCCACTTGGGCCTCTACTATGGATTTGCATCTGCATCTGAATGCATTAACTCTACATTTGACTATACTGAATCTATGTCTAGATCATCTAAATCCTCTGAATCATAACTCTCATCGGAAGAAGAGTCGACATGTGCATGCTCATCATCTCTGATAGGTGGAAGAACAAAAGTGTTTTCATGTGGATGCTTAGGTACATGCGAGACACTTTCCTCGAATTGGACACTTCTCTAAATGATGGGTCCGTATGAGGAAAGATCATTGAGTTTGTATCCCTTCACACCATTGGGGTATCCAACAAAGATACACTATGTGCTATGTGGATCAAGTGCCTTCCTCTTCTAAGAGGGAATCCTAGCCCATGCACATGAACTGAAAATATGAAAGTGGGTCACTTCTAGTTTGAGGTTGTTGTAGGCATCGTAGGGGGTCTTATCCTTGAAATATCTACGGGGAGATTTGTTTTGGATGTAGGTTGTACAATTAAGTGCTTCATCCCATAATATCTATGGAAGTGACTTTGGATGTAGCATGCAAGATGCCATCTCTTTTAGAGATGTATTTTCCCACTCAACAACTTTGTCTTGTTGCGGAGTATAAGGAACCATGTGTTGGCCCTTGACCAAGTTTTGGAGAACCTTGATCACATTTGACCATTTTTGGGACTTTGATAGACTGGTCGAAGACGGAGTGCCCAGGAGAAGCGGAGATTGCGGGATCTCGCCCCCTTTTGTGGGTTTTTTTGGGTTTTAGGGTTTATGTAACGGGTATGGGATGTTGACCCATGGGTTTTCCCATGTTTAGGCCCCTTTTAAAATATATAAATAAGTATCTAAGTGATGTATGAAGGATATATAAGTTGTCTTTGTGCAATATATGTAGGGGATTTTTCTAAGTGCAAGTCCTGTATGAATTGTAAGAAGGCTTTGTGCATATTGTGTGTTGAGAACTTGCAGAGCTAAGTGAAAGAGATTGTAAGAAGGCTCTGTGTTGTGCCAAGCTCGGGGAAGGAGGATCTGGTGAGGTGCCCACAGATCTCCTATCCTATGTGGAGTTGAATTTTTGGCTCTGTGCATGTAAGAAGATTGGAAGAAGCCAATAAAGAGGAAGAAGAGTTGGTGGATGTAGCCCCACATTGGGGTGAACCATGTATATCCTATGTTATGTGATTTGTGCTATATTGTTCTTGCATTTTCTTAGTGCACTGTTATGATAGATATATCTATGAATGTTTATATATCTATGAATGTTTATCACTTATGATCTCAATGAATGCTAGATTTTCTTTGATGTTATGTGTTGAATGGTTAGATGTGATTCATCGTGGATTAATACTGCGTTGTTATGTAACTAGGGTTTTAACCTATGATGTGAATAATGGGGTTAAATACTAACAAATGTTATTGGATAAGTGCTCCATTAGGTATTGTGATCACATATCTGTGTACCAGCTAGGTTGCACACACTTGAGTCCTGTAACCCCCCTGCCTCTACCTTAGGTGAGACTGCATCTGCTTCACAGGTGTTTCCAAAAGGGATGGTAGTTAGGGTTTTTTTGGTGTGTTGTTGAAGAGTTGAACCCTGGGTATTCCCCTATGCCAACAAATGGTTCTGTTGTCGAGATTGAAACTGTGATTGTTGGGAACTGAAGAAAAGAAAAATCTATGTGCGTAGATATGATGTAGTAGTGCGTAGTATTCTACTCAACTTGTGAAGCTCTGTGCTAAGAATGGAATCAGATCTGAAGAAAAGAGGTAATATCTTAAAGCTTCGTGCTCTGATAAAGGTAAGATAAGTGGAAATTTTTGTTTCAAAAGAATGGATCTAGGTATGTTTGATAGATTTTTTCCTAGTCTGCAAACTAGGGCAAAGCTAGAAGAAAGAAGACTTGATATGAATAGATCTGATAGAAATAATGAAAGATATGTTATTCCTATGCATAGAAAGAATTTTTGGACTAACAAGTGGATGTAGGATCCTAGAAAGAATTTTTTTCAGGTCCATCACTGTGATCCCAGTGTGAAGTACAGAAAAGGTTAGGGATCATTTAATAGAAATAAAGGATTGACTCTTTGTTATAGTTGCAGAACACCAAGACATATTGCTAAAGAATGCCTCGGTAGAGGTCCTATTTGTCTTTGTTGTAAAGTTACTGGACATCAAGTTTTGGATTTCCCTAGAATGATTGCTAAATTTGAAAACATGGACATGAGCCAAGAAAACCATGAAAAAGGTCAAGAGACTAAGTGTTATCACTGAAATTTCGCCTGCAAATGGTTACAAGAATTCAACATCGCCAACCAATTATGTGGTCACCCATGGACCAAAAATATCACAAAAGTATTCCCAGGGTCAAAAACTATAAAAATAGTGCACAAATTAAAGGGCGCTATAAAGACATAGGGTGTGCGCGCACATGCACGAAACAAAAACGCAAGATTCATGCACATGCGCATGATGTCCGACTGTTGTCGCAAAAATCCACGCACCTGAGAAACGGTGCATTTATGAGAATGGTCAGCCTCCCACCCACTTCTGGTTCAGCTTCCAAGTTGATTTGACACTCAAATCTGGACTGGATTCGACTAGGTGGTTGGTCAAAGACCTAGAAATTCCCTAATTAGCCTCTTTACACACTACAAACTAGTTGGACAATAACTCAAAGGAATGCTATAAAAAGGCCACGGATACACTTCATTTTTCAAGGGATTCACAGCAAAGTTGTGCTACCATTATTCTCTTGAGGAATCTTCTATCCTTGCCAAGAGTATACTTGCATCATTGCATTGGGCAATCCATCTGACCCCTTGAGTGGATTAGTAAAGAATTCTTTCACCATTTTCATTTTCATTTTCAAAGTTGTAAGAAGAGCTTATTTGTGGGGGTCCAAGAGCCCTCCCTTGGAGGAATAAGGGACTCATAGTCCTCTTTCTTCTTGGTGTTTTCTTTCACTAATATCAGCGTTATCATTGGTGACATGGGTCTCATTGTTTCTTTTTTCCTTATGTCCCTATGTTTATCAATTTAGTTGTTGTTTTATTTCTTAGTTTAATTCTTAGTTGTTGTTTTATATTTCTTTTTCTAACCCTTTTCCTTGTAGTTTTCCTACTTAGCAAACCCAACTAAGCTTGCAAGCACCTCTATTTTTCTCACTAAGGTGATGAAAGAGGCGTAACAGATTGGTGACTCCACTGGGGAGAGGTATCAATTTCCTACCCCATTTGGGTTTTTCTATCTCTTCTTTTGGCTTATTTAACTTCCAGGTGCATTAACCAGCCTACGCCGACTTGCCAATCATCCAATTCCAAGGTGAATTGAGAGAATTCCACCTGGAATTTTCATTCATGGCCGTGTGTCACATGTGCATGGGTTTTTTGGCCCATAGATGCACATCGTGCGCTCAAGTCACATTTATGTTCTATGCACATGCGCTCATTAACTTTTTTTGGTCTATGTGCATGCGCTCTGTGTGCCTCTGTCTCCACTGAGATCCGTGCACCTGTGAAAAAAATTCACATTGTAAGGTTCTTGAGATGTGGGGAAGGCCCTTAGACTTCTTAAAAGTTATTTTATGCATGTTTTAAAGCTGCACCACACTTAGTCCCCTCTTCATATAAAGGGGTTAGTCAAAACACATAGGCACTTAAGGGGTTAAAATCATTTTTTCCTCTTTTGCTTTCATTTTTTCCACATGGATGGATTGTTTTAACTAATGATATAAGTTGGAAATCATTTTTAATCACATTTAACTTGAATTGGGACTAGAAGTTGGATAGCAATCGCTTAGTATGCTCTTCTCTCGCACCTCCAAGTGACCTTGAGAATCAGAAAAAGATTGTGAAACAATTTCAGCTCCCTTAAGAAGATTAAAACCTTTAGGAGAGGACAACATCCCTTCTTGGGACTCCTCTTAGTCTATTTCTTCAAACACATCTTAATATTGTAGCAGGCCCATACATGCCCACATGTCACAAAGATAGGATAGTGTTTGAAATTTACTTTCTTAGATCAAATCACTAGGGAAGTTTAAAGGTTTTGTAATGAGCCCATACATGCCCACATGATCACAATCTAGTATAGTTTCAAAGATTTTCTTAGATTACATCACAATAGGGAGTTAAAGGAATAGTAATAGACCCACATGTCCACATGCTAGCTTCCTAGGGAATTTTGAATTACGCAAGTTTGTACCAAAGGCATTTAGTTAATTAGGTAATCAACACTTGTAAGGACCAAGCGAAGTCCACATGCAGCAAGGTGACACCTAATTCATTAAAAAATGGCACATTTTCACTCATTCACACACAAAAGTCACTTGTCACTCACATATCTTCTTCTTGAAATGTGGAGATCAAGTAAGTTTCCTCCAAAGGGATTCCAAAACACCCCACCCTTTTCTTGACGAAACCATCCACTCCCATTTAAATTCAACAAGGTTGGTTCACACCCCCAACCTCTCAAAACAACTACATCTAAAAAATTTCTAAAAAAACTCACTAAGTTTTCCTCCACATTAGGTGCCAAAAGAAATTTTTTAGTCTAGGTAGGATTTTGGGGATAGGCATCCAAATAACTCCCCGTTATCTGGTTCTCACATTGTTGAAACCATAGAAGTTGTCAAATAGGGAACTGAAAATCCTCCAAGTCAAGTGTTCCCAACACCATAAGGCAGGGAGATACCCGTGAAGGGCTGAAGGCCGAGGTTTAGTTGTTTTGTGCCTCCCCCCTTGAGGCACCCACCTCTTGGACGGGATCTGGCCCGTGACCCATTTATGAGGCTGAAAATCTAAATGTTGCACTTTGACAGAGGTACCTAGTGACCAAATTTAGGACATCTACCCAGGTGGAAATTGTGGGCTGCAATTGCACCTTGATCGGATTTTGTGTGGCTATTGGGAAATATTGCCAGCTCTTTTGGGATATGCCCCCTTTACCCCTCATTATAACTAATTATTTCATCCTTCACTAGTTTCTCTTCTAGTGACTTCAGACCCCAGTGTTGAGTACTATTGGAAGGTCCAATGCTATTTGAGAGGAAGGACGTTACGTCTTTTAGGACACGAGCATTTGTTTTCTTTGATTCCCCATGCTAACAAAAGCCACTTATCTACATATATGCTTATTTTTCAAAACACTTTATGTATAATGAACTTCTGTTTACATTTTGATTTGGATATATATATTGTGTAAAGTTCAAAATTTGCAACAAAGGCTCTTGTTTCTTTATTACTCTCACCACCATTTGCACACATTCACTCAGCTAGTTAGACATCATAGGGGACCCAAATAATCCCCATCATTCTTGACGCTTGCTAAACCTCCCTCCTATCTTAGGGGGAGTGTCTGGTCTTGCCCACTCATTAGCACCACCTTCACACACTCCTGTGAGTGTTACCATATTAGGATCAGATTTTCTTGGTTCCACATTGCTTAGGTCGACTTCCCAAGTCTCGTCGTCCACTCACTCTCCTTTACACAGAAGCGGAGGACCAAATTCCTCTCAAGGGGGAAGTACCAACCCACCTAGCCCCTCTCAAGGTTCAGGTTCACAACACACTCACACCATGGCTGGAGC
>ML806244.1:60742-89156 GCA_009831015.1 Picea engelmannii | reverse complement strand
CTCAATGTGAGGCTGCTACCTCTGTTTTACAAGCTACAACTTGTTTGAGAGCTCCAACTCTCTGGTTTCTCTAGCACCCACTAGAAGGAAGCACCAACTCCCTAAATATTCCAGCACCAACTGGATGGAAGCACCAACTTCCTAAATGTTCCAGCACTAACTAGATGGAAGCACCAACTTCCAGTTACACATGCTCCAACCTGTATAATAGAGAACACTTATTCTCCCTAGCACCACCCTGCCACCCTGGTTTCTCTGGCTGCAACCATATGGAAGCTACAACTCCCTGTGTTCAAGCACCCACTTGAACCTCTGAGGACAACAGTCCTCTCGAGCACCTCCCTACCTCCCTAGAATATGATATAATGAATACACAGACA
The DNA here is from genome assembly GCA_009831015.1 of Picea engelmannii. Lineage (NCBI taxonomy): Eukaryota > Viridiplantae > Streptophyta > Pinopsida > Pinales > Pinaceae > Picea > Picea engelmannii. Next base: position 88,776 of record ML806244.1, on the reverse strand, counting down.
ACTTATGCAGATACACCACTTCTTACCATTTTTACTCTGTTATATGAATCTGATATTCAACAAAATGTTCTGCACTTCTTCTTCCTCAACGGGTCAGCTCTGCATCACATTCTTCTGTCATTCTACTCTGCTTCTGTTCTGCATTTTCATCTCACACTGCACATTTTCTTCATATCTTGCTACACCTCTGCTCATTTTATTTTTCTTACTATTTACTCATTTTTCATTCAGAACGACCAACCCAATTCAGTCTCGTTCATATTCTTTTATACAAGCTACCTTGACAATTTCACTTCCCCTTCCAATCGGTAATACAAGGACATCTATCTTGGCAACTAAAATGCTAACCGATTTGTCATCATCGATCTGTTTCTCTTAACTGATTCATAACTGAAGCATTAATGTGTGAGGAAGAACAACAGCCCTTCGATCAATACTTGATCCAACGGTCCAGATCTAATCGAGATTTCACTCATCGCGATTTTGTCATTTGCGATGTCAAAATTCACAAGTCCTCCGGACTCACGATTCTCCGATTCCTGATGGGTCCTTTCATACGCTAGCCCTCCTGAGCTTAGCTCCCGGTCAACGTGACCATCACTCTGTGACCACATCCTTATCTCTGACAGCTGGCCCCCACCACGCCACCGTCCTCCTTCGCTGTTGTGCTGACATCTGGCCCCCACTCATCGGGGTTTTCGCGGATCGCGATTCTGACTTGCACAAAACTCTTGTCAACGGGATCCCCAATTTCTCGATGAAAAAAATGCCAACGGTGCCTTGATCTTCAACACTTGTCCCTCAGATGGACGATCCAGATCCCTTTGGGATTTCAAGACTTTCGATATCAAGTGACTTTGTCATTTCAAAGTCCTGATCGCTGATGCCTCTGATGACATCACATGTGGTTTGACATGTGTTAGATCCTGCCACGTGTCACTCTGATTGGTGACTTACATGTGCCTGAAGTGTTGAATCTGCCTACCACCTGTCATTCCCTAGTTGTGCCACGTGTCCCTTGCTGACGTGGTCTACTTTCGTGAGTTGGATCAACGGTTCAGATGCACTTCTTATCCAACGGCTATGATTACATCACAAAATTGCATATCGTGATTTTGGGGTTTTCATTGTCATTGTTCACGAGACTCGTGAAACTCCGATTCCCGATTCTCCGATGAGCAAAATCAACGGTCCATCTCTCAAGATTTCTTTAATGGCTGCGATCAAATCGTGAAATCACATATTGCGATTTCGGGGTTTTTGTTGTCGAGTGAATTGGACATTTCAAAGTCCCGATCCCCGATGACTTATCTCCCTCGTAGCTTCTGTAGATCTGACGGCTGACGGGTATTAGCTTCCGATCTGACGGCTCAAATCCTCTCTCCGACAAGGACTATAAATTATGGTCCAGATCTGTTTTGGATTCAATGGTTACGATTGAACCGTGATCTTGTTGCAATCTGACTTATACAAATACATCAATGTCAACAACCATTCGCTGTCTGCAAACTTGCCATCAATGACAAAAACCATCAACATGCATTCGCTGCTTGTTCCATATTTGCCAACAAGTACCTCAATCCAAACAATCCAGCAGATCACACGATGCTCCTCACTAGTGAGGAAGAAATCCTTCTACAAACACGCAATCGTCAGTATCATGCACCTGCTGAGTCTCCTCCCATTCCTCTAGAGATAATCCTTGCACCAACGGGACCCCCGTTGGTGATCCCTCACCCTAACATAGAACCACCTCTTTGCATCTCTCACATCCCATTGCGCAGGAATGTCCACAACCCACAGGCTAAGGCAACTCATAATTATAGTTTGGTTGACGACTTAGCACAATCCCTGGTTTCCATGTTAGTCTTAGAAGTCCTTCAAACTTGTCCCACTCAGTGGAAATCATTACTTTCCACCTTAGGGGTAGTCAACCCCATAGATACTCGACTCATTACATTTGATCTCGACAACAGAGAACCTTGCCTTCCCACCTTGATCGCCTTTAAATCCCAGTGAAAATATAGAACATTATATTTCATCGGTGTATCATCGATGAAGGTGCATCTACATGCATTATATCCAAATATGTATGGCAGAAACTTGGTTCCCCCGAACTCATACCCTCTACCATTACCTTATGATCTTATGATGGATGACCATCATCTCCTAAAGGCCTCTTCCAAAATGTCCCCATAGAACTTGGGGGTAAGACTATTCTCATCGACATTGAAGTTATTAACACCCCACTCGATTATAATATCCTGTTCATTCGTACCTACATGTACGCTATGAAGGCAGTTGCCTCTTCCATCTTTCGAACAATGATGTTCCCCCACAACAGAAAGATCTTTACCATTGACCAAGTCTCCCATTACGAGCCTAACCCATCTACCAACATCAATAACATTCTCCCTCTCATCCACACGAGTCATGACACATACCCACTCATCAAAATGGGTCCTAGAATTTTCAAAGATCCATCATTGTTAGGAACTTACCATGGAGCACCACCGCTCCTTCATCCTTCCAATCAAGTATGTGTCTTATCATCTAACATAACTGACATAGAGGATACCCTTCCTCCTAGGGAGGCTTCTGTCATATCTGACATCCCACTAGTTGCAGAGCTCCCCCCTCACAAGCCTCCTGTGAACTCATTGACCCCACCAGTCCACGATTTCACCCCTCCCTAGGGACATATCCCAGTTTGGGAGACAGTTCCCCAAGCCATTACTCAAATCCCCTTCTTTTAACCTCCACCTGGTGTCGAAGCTTTCCAAGTAGCCGCAACGTTAACCCTCCCTAATATGGTGTTAGCAATTCCAGTTTGGTATTTACATCCACCAGAGATGGTCCCTCGACCATCCCTTCCCCCCCAAATGGAAGGAATCCCAATGATGATTCCCATACTCACTCCCACCATACCCTCTACACCCCCACTCACTACCCATCCTGCCACATCTGGGGGCAGGAGAAAGAAGAAAGAGCCCACATCTCCACTTCACCCACACGTCTAACCCCCTTGTGCGCTATGTGAGAAATATGGACACCAAACCAACAACTGCCCATCTCTACCAGAGTTACGAAATTTGATTCCACTCAATCAACCTCCCTCAACACTTGCCACTATATCCAGTACTGTCATTACTACCCCTCACTCAAGTAGTAAAGGGTTGCGAACCAAATTCACTTGTGCTATATGTTCAGAATATGGCCATTATACACACCATTGCCTAGCACTGCCATGCTTTTGGCAGACATTAGCCATAGTATGCCAAAGCTTTCAGAGTGAACCCAGTACAGCTTCGTCATCCATACCAAAAATCACTGAAATCCATTATGTCACAACTTCAGTCAATGAATGTATGATATGCCCTTGCTCTCTATGTGAATCATTAGATCATTTTACATACCAGTTTCCTATGATCATTGAATACAGGCAACACCAATTGACCCCGATTCAAACCCCTACGCCCCCTACAGGATCGATGGTTGACCTTACCTCGTCACTAGAGATTCTTCATCTCATTTCTTCTTAACCCTAGGCCCTCCCAACGCCTCCATGGTTCTTGGATGACTTATCCGAGGATTCACCCCCAAATCCCCCCAATTCCCCCACTCATTTCCCTACGAAAATTGTACATCCAACTGCCACAGGTACTCCCCAATATTTCGATATTTGGTTTATGTCGAGTGAACCATTGCACTCTCCTTGCATCGTTCCCCCTTCTTCTTCATCACCAGGGAGCAGCCACATGACAACAGTCCCCAATATCACTCTTCACGACCCCTTGTATTCCCGTCACTTTCACTGTGACGAGGAAATACTCAAAGAGTTAAAGACCCATGATCCCCCATGGGATGCGCTCCACCACCGAGTGCTCTTCTTTCCATAGGAAGCCTCCACGCCTCCTAACCAACACCCCATATATGCGATTGAAACCAAGGATTTTATCCCATCAGGGCATATCGACTGGTTCAACAACCCCATCCCTGCCCTAGATGCTTTTGAAGAAGGCAACATGGAAAACATTTCCCCGACCATCAAAATCGACATTTCCATCAAAAATGGCATTGTCGAGGAAATCACCATTAGAGCCGCTTGCACTCCTCAAGAAATCACCGCCTATAAAACCCTCTTCCAGGAATATCGAGATATTTTTGCCTGGTCATACACAGAAATTCCTGGCCTTGATCCCTCGATCGTCGAACATCGCATTGACACTTGACCTGACATAACCCCAGTTCGTCATAAAAAATGACCGCTACACCCTTCCAAAGTAGTGGCCATCAAAGCTAAGATTGACAAATTATGTGTTGTCGGGTTCATCTACCCCATCGCCTATACATCATGGGTTTCCAACCCTATACCCGTTAACAAAAAACAGGACACTATCCACGTCTGCATAGACTTTCGTGATCTCAATCATGCATGTCCCAAAGACAACTTTCTAATGCCTTTCATCGATAAAATTATCGACAACTACCCAGGCCACAAGGTTCTATCCTTCATGGATGGTTTCTCTGGTTATAATCAAATTCAAATTCACCCAACCAATCAGTACAAAACCACATTCACTACCCCTTGGGGTACTTTCTCATATCATGTCATGCCTTTTGGCTTAAAGAATGCTGGTTCAACTTTCCAACGGGCTATGACATACATTTTTCACAATCTAGCCCATATCATCCTCGCATACTTGGATGACCTCACAGCTCGATCCAAGAAACGCACCCAACATCTTGATGATTTACGGATCATCATCCAACGGTGTCGTCAGTACAACATCCACTTGAATCCCCTCAAGTCCGTATTCTATGTCACCGTGGGGTGCCTCCTCAGATTCATCATTTCCCAAAGCAGTATTACTATGGACCCCCTCAAATTCCAAGCTATCATTGAAATTCCACCTCCCTGGAATTTACGTCAACTCCAGAGCCTCCAAGGCAAGGCTAACTTCCTGTGGAGATTTGTCCTAGACTACACCACTTGAGCACACGGTTTCCTTCGCTTACTATGCCACGACATTCCATTTCACTAGGATGAACATGCCCGACAGTCATTTGGCGATCTTAAAATTGCTCTCTCCAACACCCCTTTAATTAGTGCACATGACTACAATCGCGACTATATCCTCTACATATCAACATCAACTGTTTCAGTAGAAGGAATTCTCATTTAGCTAGGTGATGACAATCATGAGAATTTCATCTACTATGTTAGTAAAAACCTCTCAGGGCCACCCTTGAAGTATAAACACAAAGAGAAACTAGCCTTTGCAATAATCCTCGCAGTCCAGAAACGACGTCACTACATTCTGCTTCGCACAACTAAGGTTGTAGCAGATTCCAACCCTATGCAGTACTTGCTCAGTCGTCAGCAAATTAATGGAAAATTTGCCCGATGGATTGTTATTCTTCAAGAGTACGATCTTGAATTCTCAACACCCAAGATTAAGAAAGCTCTCATCCTCGCCGAACTAGTCACGACCTTCCCCTCTGACACTACCAGTGCCCCCATCAATACTAACTTCCTTGACAAACACCTCTTGTACATCACTTGAGATGATCCTTGGTACGAAAACCTCCTCATCTACCTTCGAACTCAAAAGTTTGGCAACCACCTTTCACGAGATGATCGTCATCGTATTCAACACCAGGCCCCCTACTACCTCCTCATCGGAGACATCTTATATCAGCGAGGGGTCGATGCCTGACCATTGATGAGGTCGATAGAGTCTTAAATGACTGCCACAGCGACGCATGTGGGGGCATCTTTTGGGAATATCCACTGCTCAGAATATTATCCGAGCAGGTTACTTTTGGCCTACCTTGTTTCATGATTGTATTCATGGCATGAAACGATGCGAGAAGTGCCAACTTTACACCAACAAAGCCTGAGCACCACCTGCTCTTCTTCATCTAGTCATCACTACTGGCCCTTTTTGTAAATGGGGCATCAACTTCATGACTTGTAATCCTCCCTCCTGTAATGGACACAAATACATTGTGGTCATAGTCTATTACTTCACCAAATGGGCAGAAGCTATGCCCACCTTCAACAATACCACTAACACCGCATCATGTTTTTTCCTTAACCACATCATATCTCTCTTTGGAGTACCACTCCAACTTGTTTCCGATCATGGGAAACACTTCGAGAATGAGATTTTTATTGAACTCTCATCTCAGTTAGGATTCTCCCACAAGTTTTCCTCACCATATTACCCTCACTCTAATGGACAGGTTGAAGCAGTTAACAAGGTCCTCAAGACCATCATACAGTGCACGGTAAAAAAACATAAGACCAATTAGCATCATATGTTATTTTCCGCACTATGGGATTACCGTACAGCTATGAAAACAACCATTGTTTTCACACCATTTCATCTAGTCCATGGGGTAGAGGCCACTCTTCCCATCGAGTGTGAAATTCCCACCTTATGCACCACAATTAAGCTATTACCCAACACTGCTCTAATGGAGGAGCGCTTGCTGAACTTAGAGTCCCTGAATGAAGATCATCGATCTTCATTACAGAACAATGAGGCAGCTAAAAGATGGTCAAAGGCCACCTTTGATCACCATGTTAACCTTCACTCATTTCACGAAGGCAACTTCGTCCTTGCTTACAATATCACTCATGATACCTTTGGCCATGGAAAATTCGAGTCACTATGACATGGCCCATACATTATCCAACATTGCCTCACCAAAGGCGCATACATCCTGGCCTCTCCCAAAGGCCTCTCTCTCAAAGAACCTGTCAATGGGTTATACTTAAAAAACAATTATGCCTAAGCATAGCAGCTCTACTTTAGGTTATTTTCTTTTTATAGTGTTTTTAATCTTTTTTCCATCCCTCACGTCTAAAACTATCATTTATTCTATTGACATATGCTTCCTCCACTAGCCTACCACATCAGTTATGCTGATGGTGCCAGTCGTTAGACACAAAATCTCACTTCAGCCGCTTGGGCTCTCTACACCCCCTCACATGAAATGCTCCATTTGAGCGACATATGTTTGGGTTCAACGACCAACAACCAAGCCAAATACACTGTCGTCATTGGCCTCCTAGACAATTCCTAGCATCATCATATTCGTCACCTTAGCATCTTTCTCGACTCTCAACTAGTCGTTCTCCAGCTCAACAATGTGTACAACATACGCGATCCTTGCCTCTTTTGAAAATACCTGCAAGTTAGACTTTTATCTCGACATTTTGATTCCATTACATTTACACATATTCCAAGACAATTGAATCAAATTACAGATAACTTAGCTAATATTGTGTTAGACTAGCATATATCACATCAAGATACCTCTACACATACATAAACATATCAACAACTTGTCACCGCATATATAGATTAGACATCATCACCACATTAACAAAACACATGTAAACACCACATAGATCTCAAAATGTATATATAAAATGATCCACGGTGCCATCCAAATGTTTACATACAAAAATACAAGTATCGGCAAGCCAGTGAAGCAACTTGGTACAAAATGGGTTCACCAGCCTATATACAAAAATACCAAAATACATAGAACACCACTCAAGGTGCCTCTAGAGCACCACCTCCTACCCCTCCCTCAGGCGGTGGTCTCCCACCCACTAGTGGTCCCTCCTGATCAGGAGGTAACCGTTTGGTCATAGAAGCATCTGCTACTACTGCTCGTCGTACCATGACCCGCCACAGTGGTGGAACCCCCACGCGCTTCTCCAGGATGCCCTCATCCTGGATAAGTGACCACATGCCCTCAGGCACACCCTATAGCACCACCTCCAGGCGACGACGTATGTCCTCAAAATCTGCTCCAGCATCCGCTGGAGGAGCATGTGTTGGCCTGACACCAGGGTCATCAAACTAGCATCTCCTCGATGCCCTCTCAAGATCACCTAGTCTCGCCTTAGCATCCTCACACCGATGTATCTCTCCAACCCATGACCCTCCCTATGATTGTCTCCCTGGCTCCTGGCAAGCCGGCGCCCTCATGATGCAGGCTGCACCCTCTGCCTCAGCAAAGACCCCTACGCTGACCTCTCGGTCTTAAGGATTGTTCTAATTCTAACTTCTGAGCCGAAGTGGCTCCTCTGATTCTCCACTGGAATCCCCTTCAGATAATTGGCCCACAGGTATTTTCTACTCCTCGTAGCTTCTAGGCCCGGTCACTGTTCTCTTTACAATAGAAGAATAGAAAATTGGGTTTTGGGGTTTTCAAACTCTCGATGTGATGTCACTAGGATGCCCTTCTGCCGTAAAAACAATCAATGGTCATGATCGGTCACTAAAATCAATGGCTCCAGATCTCCCTCAGGGTTTCGCGACTTCAATTGCCAAAGTTCTTTTACCTCCACTTTCCCCGATCTCTCGAAAGCCAATTCCCCAATATGACTCCTCTTCGGGACTTTCTCTGAAATTTGAGATCGATGCCACGCGTCCTCAATGATGGATAGTCCTCGCCACTTCGGGGTTTTCACCATGGAAATTCCCGATACCTCGCTATGGAGAGATGATGTCAACAGGGTCTCACACAGGGCTCTCTTTCCTTTCAGAAAATCGGACTTCGCGATTCCAAAATGCAAGTCCTCCTTGTCTCCCTGACTTGCGAAATTCCGGTCCCTAACTTCCCTTGGATTTATGACACGCATCCCAAGTGGATGGACGGTTTAGATCAACCTTCAGGTTTTTCCAATTATATAAACCCAATCCACTTACCTATGTGAGTCCTAATGAACAAAATATCGATGGCGCTTCCGATCTCGTCCACGTGTCCCAACTGATGGACGGCTCTGATTGTTTACGGGATTTCCAACATGGATTTTCTTGATCTCTTGCTCGCAGAACTTCCAATTTCGCGAATGCCGAAATCTCGATGGCCACGCCTCTCATCGAAACTTTCCTCCTTCCGTTCACAAAGCTTAAACTCCATGCGACTCCTAGTCAATCCAACGGCTGGCGGGTATCTATGTGAAGATCCTACAGTCCACAATCTCTTGAGCTTGAACTTTGGATGCAACCATAACCTCCTCGCTTCTCTGGAAGATCTGACAGCTGGCGAGATTTCGCTAATCCTCCCCACAGATTTCTGACCGTCGGTTTCTTCCCTTTGATGATTTCTACGAATGATCTGAGTGTTCTTCCTTAACTTCTCTGCCACGTGCAAACTTACGATGCCTTTCTTAACACTTTCAGTTGCAACTTCTCTACACTATCCTTAAATGGATTAGAAGGCCTTATCCCTCCTGAGCTTTCTCCCAACTCAAATTCTTGGAGAAGAGTCTCGCACGCACTCCTTGCAACAACTCTCAGACACTTCCAAGTGCTGAATACCTTCAACTCTGTGCCCTCCTGCAGCAGTAGTCTCTCACACCTTACTCAGGTTCACAACCATGAGGCTTTACTTTGCCTGCGCACTCCTTGCATGGCTCATGTGCCCAACTACACTTCTGCGAAAATGAGAACAAATGCTACCTATTTGATCCCTCTGTCAACGCACTCCTTATGGACACTTCGACTGCACTCCTTGTAGGAATTCTTGCTCATATAGAGAAACAATTGAAACTCATTCCCTCTTCCTTTCAGACTTCAACTTAGAACATGAAATCATATACACAGCATATCAAAGAAAATGTATAACAAGAAGCAAACATTCATGAGCATATCATTCAACATCAATACACAGAGAACAAACACAAACCATGAATTTGAATCAACCTCTTTCTATTAATCCAAATGTCTGTACATGGGTGTTCTTACACAGCTCTCTACATTCTCTTACTCTTCCTTCTCCAGAATAATGTTGCAATGCACAATGAGGGTGTCTATATCTCATTTCCCTCTTGAGCTCTAAAACTATCTAATCTAGAATTAAATTCTATCTACCTGCATTAACTACTATAAATGCCTCCTACCTACTAAGGAAGAGAGCTAAAGGCTCAAGGTCTGATTACATTACACAAGTGCGTCTCATCTTAATGGCTCATTTAAGATCGCGGAACAATTTCCAAGGTGATTTCAAAATTTGTGTTGGCTTGTCCAGCTGTCCTTTTGGTTTCCACACTGGCTCACTTGACGTGGGAGATGCTCCTGCATCATACTCCCTCCCTTGAAAAATTTCATGGGCTCATGTCCATGAGCTCGTGCATGGTCTGTCCATACTTCTGTACCTCCACTTCATTCTCCTAGCTGGCATCTTCAACTGGATGTGCCTTCCACTTGACCAAGTATTCAAAGTATTGTTTTCTTCTGGTCTTCTTGCCAATTCTGTTCTCCAATATGTTTTCTATCTGTGGCTTCTTTGCAACTGGCATCTTCTTTTGCCACTGAACCTCTGAATGTTCATCACTTGTTCCTGCTTCCTCAGCTTTGTATGGGTACAAATATGAGACATTGAATATCAGAGAAATTTCGATCCCATCGGGTAATTCAATCTCATAAGCATTTGCCCCAATTTTCTTCAAGACCCTGCATGGCCCGATTTTCTTCATCTTCAGCTTATTATATGTTCCTCTTGGGAACCTTTCTCTTCTCAAATGTGCCAGAACCAGATCACCAACCTCAAATTGAAGTTGTCTTCTATGTTGATCTTCTCTTCGCTTATACTCTTGACTTGAATTTTGCAATCGCTCCTTCACCTGGATGTGAAATTCTTTCATCGCCTTTGCGAATTCCTCTACACTAGCGCTCCTAGTCGCAGTCTGTTTTGAATCCCTCAGTTCAGAAATTCCTCTCGGCTGCATGCCATAAACAACCTGAAATGGACTTTGCCCCATGCTCCTATTGATTGAGTCATTATAAGCAAACTCTACCTGTGGTAATATGTTGTCCCACTCGTTGTGGTGCTCTGTCACCAAGCTACTCAGTAAGTCTCCTAGATTTATGTTCACCACTTCTGTCTATCCATCCATTTGAGGATGATAAGCTAAACTAAATGATAAGTTAGTTCCCAGCTTCTTCCATAAGGTCCTCCAAAAATGCCCTATGAATTTGGTGTCTCGATCCAAAACTATACTCCTTGGCAACCCGTGAAGTCGAATGACCTCTTTGAAAAACAGGCTCGCAATATGAGTTGCATCACTGGTTTTCTGACATGGAATGAAGTGTGCCATTTTGGAAAATCTATCCACCACCACAAAGATTGAATCAACACCTCTTTGTTTTCTTGGAAACCCCAATATGAAATCCATGCTAATTTCATCCCACGACCTTTCTGGTATGGGCAATGGTTGATAGAATCCTGCATTTTGTCTTCTTCCCTTCGAATGCTGGCAAATTCTGCATCTGTCCACAAATCTCTTGACATCTTCTCGCATTCCTGGCCAAAATTATGATTCATTCAACTTTGCAAACATCTTGTCGTGACCAAAGTGCCCTGCCAATCCTCCATTGTGTTTCTCCTTCAACAAGTTATCCCTCATGTAGGATTTCGAAATACACAGTTGATTACCTCTGAATAGTAATCCTTCCTGGATCATATACTCTATCCATGGGCTTCTGTCTCTGAGAATTGGATTCTCAGTTGCTTCATATGCCTCCTTAAAATCCTGATCATTAGCATACATGTTCCCGAGATCATCAAAACCCAATGTTTTGACTCTAAACTCCTGCAACAACAAACACTTCCTGCTCAAAGCATCAACAACTTTGTTAGCAGTACCAAAAATATGTTCGATCACAAAAGTGAAATTTTGCATATATTCAACCCATTTGACATGTTTCTGATTCAACTTTTCCTATTGAGTCACAAACTGTAGTGCATGATTGTCACTATACAAGACAAACTCTTTCGGTATCAAGTAATGCCTCCATTTTTTTAACGCCTGTATAATAGCATAAAACTCCTTATCATAAGTGGAGTATTTCACTTTCACTTCATTCATCTTCTCTCTAAAGTATGCTATTGGCCTATCTTCTTGACTCAAGACTGCCCCTATCGCAAATCCACTTGCATCGCATTTCACTTGAAATGTCTTTTGAAAATCAGGGAACACCATAATTGGTTGTTTCGTGATCTTCCTCTTCAACAAATTGAAACTTTTCTCAGCCTCTTCAGTCCAGTGAAAATATGTGTGTCTTTTCTTCACTGTATCCATCATTGTTGCACTAATTCCACTGAAATTCCTGATGAACATCCAGTAGAAACTAGCTAACCCGTGAAAACCTCTCACCTCAAATATGTTCTTCGGTGATGGCCAATTCTTGATTACTTCCACCTTATCTAGATCCATCCTCAACTCATTTGCCGAAATAACAAACCCCAAGTAAATGAACTCTGTCTTCATGAATGAGGATTTCTTCATGTTTATCAAGAGCTTCTCCTACTACAATTTCTGCATTACTGTAGCCAAATGCTTCATATGCTCTGCCATTGTCTTACTGTAAACCAATATGTCATCTAAATACACAATGACAAATTTTCCGATGAACTCCCTCAAGACTTCGTTCATCAACCTCATGAAGTTACTCGGCGCATTTTTTAAGCCAAATGGCATAAAAAGCCATTCATACAACCCCTCATTGGTTTTGAATGCGGTCTTTCATTCATCACCCTCTCTCATGCGAATCTGGTGATAACCACTTTTCAAATCAATCTTTGAAAAATATTTGGCTCCACTTAAGAAATCCATCAAATCATCCATCCTTGGCAATGGAAATCTGTACCTGATGGTTATCTTGTTAATTTCTCTTGAATCAACACGCATTCTCCAACCTCCATCTTTCTTTGGACTGAGTACTGTTGGAACAACACATGGACTCAAGCTTTCCTTGACCAAACCTTTGTCGAACAAATCCTGGACTTGCCTCTTAACCTCTTCATTCTCTTGCGGCGTCAATTTGTATGCAGCTTTATTTGGCAAACTAGCTCCTGGTATGAGATCAATGTGATGACTCACACTTCTGATCGGTGGCAACGAATGAGGTAATTCATCCACTACAATGTCAGCGAACTCTTCCAGCAGTTCCTGAACCTCCTCTGGTAAATCATCCACTCTTGTGATGGTCAAAACAATTCTAGGATTTCTGACCACAAAGAACTGTGGATCTTCCTTCTTCTTAACCTTTGTAAGAAGTTCCTTCCCACTCATGAGAAGTACAGTGTTGATTACTTCCAGTTTCACCTCTTTATCCTTGATTGGAAGCAACATGTGTGTCCTCCCATTCTTCTCTAGGGTGTATGTGTTCATTCTCCCATCATGAATCACATTCCTGTCATATTTCCATGGTCTCCCCAACAATAGATGACAAATATCCATAGGAATAACATCACATAAAATCTTATCATTATATCCTCCTATCTTGAATTCAACTAAACACTTCTTAGTGACATTTACCTGATGTCCCTTTTGTAGACATGAAACTCTATATGGACTCGGATGTTCAATCGTCTCCAGCTCCAACTTTTCTACTATCTCTATAGAAATGATATTATCCGTGCTACCGCTGTCCATAATGACCTTGCATACCCTGTCCTTGGTATTGCAAGCAGTCATAAAAAGTCTACTCCTTTGGACTGAACTCTCCACCTCCTTCTCAGGTGTCAAAAGGACTTTTCGCATCATCAACGATCTTCCGCCTTTAGCATCTTCTTCCTCCACATCTCGCCTCTGTGCCTCGGCGATGTGAGTCTCTCCACCCTCTTTATTTTTATCAGGACACTCATAAGACTTGTGCCCATTCTTTCCACATGTCAAGCATGTAATTACTCCACCTCTGCCTCTTCCTCTACCTCTAGTACGAGGAAAAGTGTTACTGTCAACATACTCTCCTCTCTGCTCAGTATGTTGCCTTCTCTTTTCAGCATATTGCTGCCCTCACTGTGAGGTTCCACCTCTCTCTGTCTGTTTGTATTTAGGCTCAGACCCAAACTTCCAATCCTCCTTGGGCTTCTGGTATCTATCCTGGGCAATTGATTTGCCTCTAGGCTGACTCCTGCCTCATCCCCTCTGACTCTGCTTTTGGCTCAGATTCTCTTCTACTTTCAGAGCCACATGATAAGCATCTTCCACTGTTCAAATGGTTACCATGCTCATATCATCTTGAATCTCATATCTCAGGCCATTCATATACCTGGCTACTTTTTCATCATTGCTTTCACAATGACCTGCCCTGATATTCAGCCTATAAAATTCCTCAGTATATTCCTTCACTGACATCGGCTTTTGTCGCAGGTTCTGCATTCTCCTAAATAGAGTAATCCGATAATCCCTGTGGATGAATTTTTCTTTCATCTTTGCAATCATCCTGTCCCGGCTCTTAATTTTCTGCTTGCCTTGGCAACACCTATCCGCTTCTAGTTCATCCCACCACAATGCGGCATGTCCTTTTAATCTCATGATAGCATGCTTTACCTTCTTGTCTTCTTTGACATCTTCATAGTCAAAGTATGTGCCTAGAGCTTTAATCTAGTCTAGAAGCTCCTCTGCATCCAGATTTTCCTCATAAACTGGAATGTCCATCTTCACCTTTGCACCCATTCTTGCGACAGCTTTAAGCAAGCTTTCATTTGCTGCATCTTCTGTTGTAACTTCTTCTTCTCCATGTCCAACATCATCTTCATTTTCGGACTCACTGATATATCCTACATCATCTGTGCATTTTTGTCTTATCTCCACGTCCACAAGTCTGGCACGTATGTTATGTAGATCTCTTTCTACTTCTGGATTTTGCACCTGTCTACCCCTTCCTCTGGATGTCTCCCTTTCCTCCTCTGGATTGGGTGATTGTCTATCTCTTCTCCTCGACAGCATGGTGAATCTTCCTTTCCCTGGTACAGAAAGCAAATAAGCTTTCCTAAGCTCTGATACCAAACTGATGCAGGTCTCACCCTCTGCCTCAGCAAAGACCCCTGCGCTAACCTCCCGATCTTAAGGATCGTTCTAATTCTAACTTCTAATCTGGAGTGGCTCCTCCGATTCTCCACTAGAATCCCCTTCAGATAATTGGTTCACGGGTCTTTTCTTCTCCTTGTGGCTTCCAAGCCCGGTCACTGTTCTCTTTATGACAAAAGAATAGAAAATCAGGTTTCGAGGTTTTCAAACTCTTGATGTGATGTCACTAGGATTCCCTTCCACGGTAAACATAATCAATGGCCATGATCGATCAATAAAATCAACGTCTCCAGATCTCCCTCAGGGTTTCGCGACTTTAATTGCCGAAGTTCTTTTACCTCCACTTTCCCCGATCTCTCGAAAGCCGATTCCCTTATATGAATCCTCTCTGGGACTTTCTCCGAAAGCCGAGATCGATGCCACGCATCCTCAAGGATGGAAGGTCCTCACCACTTTGGGGTTTTCACCGTGGAAATTCATGATACCTCGCTATGGAGAGATGACAGCAACAGGGTCCCACACGAGGCTCTCTTTCCTTTCGAAAAATCAGACTTCGCGATTTTGAAATGCAAGTCCTCCTTGTCTCCCTGACTCGCGAAATGTCGATCCCTGACTTCCCTTGGATTTCTGACACGTGTCCCAAGTGGATGGATGGTTCAGATCAACCCTCCAGTTTTTCCAATTATATAAACCCAATCCACTTACCTATGTGAGTCCCGATGACTAAAATGTCGATGGGGCTTCCGATCTCATCCATGTGTCCCAACTGATCGATGAATCAGATCGTTTACAGGATTTCCAACATGGATTTTCCTAATCTCTTGCTCGCAGAACTTTCAATTTCGCGAATGCCGAAATCCCGATGGCCACGCCTCTCGTCGAAAATTTCCTCCTTCCGTTCACGAAGCTTAAACTTCATGTGACTCCTGGTCAATCCAACGGCTGGCGGGTATCTATGTGAAGATCCTATGGTCCACAATCTCCTGAGCTTGAACTCCAGATGCAACCTTAACCTCCTCGCTTCTCTGGAAGATCTTACGACTGGTGGGATTTCGCTAATCCTCACCAGATATTTCTGACTATCGGCCTCTTCCTTTTGATGATTTCTATGAATGAACTGAGTGTTCTTCCTCAACTTATTAGCGACGCACAAACTTACAACGCCTTTCTTAACACTTCCAGTTGCAACTTCATTGCACTATCCTTAAATGGATTAGAAGGCCTTATCCCTCTTGAGCTTTCTCCCAACTCAAAGTCTTGGAGAAGAGTCTCGCATGCGCTCCTTGCGGAAACTCTCAGACACTTCCAAGTGCTAAATACCTTCGACTTTGCGGACTCCTGCAGCAGCAGTCTCTCACACCTTACTCAGGTTCGCAACCCTGAGGATTTACTTTGCCTGCGCACTCCTTGCACGGCTCCTGTGCCCAACTGCACTTCTGCAAAAATGAGAACAAATGCTACCTATCTGAGCCCTCTGTCAACGCACTTCTTGCGGACACTTCGACTGCACTCCTTGTAGGAATTCTTTCTCAGATAGAGAAACAATTGAAACTCATTACCTCTCCCTTTCAGACTTCAACTTAGAACATGAAATCATATACACAGCATATCAAAGCAAATGTATAACAGGAAGCAAACATTCATGAGCATATCATTCAACATCAATACACAGAGAACAAACACAAACCATGAATTTGAATCAACCTCTTTCTATTAATCCAAATGTTTGTGCATGGGTGTTCTTACATAGCTCTCTACATGCTCTTTCTCTTCCTTCTCCAGAATAATGTTACAATTCATAATGAGGGTATCTATATCCCGTTTCCCTCTTGCGCTCTAAAACTGTCTAATCTAGAATTAAATTCTATCTACCTGCATTAACTACTATAAATTCCTCCTACCTACTAAGGACGAGAGCTAAAGGCTCAAGGTCCGATTACATTACACAAGTGCGTCTCATCTTAATGGGTCATTTAAGATCGTGCAACAATTTCCAAGGTGATTTCAAAATTTGTGTTGGCTTGTCCAGCTGTCCTTTTGGTTTCCACACTGGCTCGCTTGACGTGGGAGATGCTCCTGCATCACCTCAGCAACTCCACCTCGTGCCCGCGAGGTGCCACATCTGCACTTACAAACAAGCAACATATAGTATCAACATCTATATCATATACATATGTCATGCTATCTCAAAAAACATATATATATAACTCACAAACATACCTTGGTGATCAAAAACCTCCACAGGAGGTAACACCATGTCTAGATCCTCCCAGAAGTCAACACTAGCATATGGGAATTGTAAAATCACCTACGACATCTATCGCCTCAGCAGTAAATAAGTGGCTACCCTCGCCACCACCATGGCGAAGAAACACAGTGGACCACCACTTTAGTCGCAGCTCTCGCACCCCAGGCGCACCCAATAAAATTCTAGGACGCAACATAGGCACCCTCTCCAAAAACCAGGCCACTAGGATGGACCCAAAGGAAAACTCTCCTATATCCATGGACCAACAGTGGTCCAGCTACCCTACCATCCTGGCATGCAGCGTAATCCCCTAGGTGAAGTGCTCATCGGCCAGTACCCTCTCCATCACACACAGCTGACCACCATTGATCCACTGCGTTGCAAGGGACACATACACTCTCACAATCATCGCTCCTATACAGTGATGCGCTAGAGCATCCATTGCCCCAATGCTCACAACAGTGCCCGACATAAAGTTTACCCCCGAATAGTACCTTCATCCCACTATCACTAGCACCACATCCCTAGGCATTACCAACTTCGTCGGTAGGGGCGTTCCCTGAAACGGTAGCCCATTCAAAAAATATATGTCCTCCACCACAGTGAAGGAAATCTTCTCTCCCCACACTAAGAAACAATGTAGGTCCATACTCCACATCCAGATAAGGAACTGCAGGAGATACTCCTACGCCCGTATCAACGAGCACTCAAAGAACATCAACAGCCCACAGGCTGCCAAAGTAGCACGTACACCCAGATCCTCAATCGCCACAACATCCCTCAGCTGGGGCCAATTCCTCTCTCGCCAACCAACGGGCATCGTGAAAAATCATTGCCTGCAACCATATAAAACAGTCCTAAGTCAGCTAAATGGACCATAAACAACATTAAAAGGATAAGTTTTACACCTGTCAACCTTTCCTCCAAGGCGCGGTTGTTTAACCTATAGGCATGCACACATGTGCGCATGTTCACTCCACAGGCGCGTATGTATGCATGCATGTCCACTCCACAGGCGTGCACTCAGGCACGCTTGTCCATCATTCAGGTGCGCATGGGTTCATGACTGCTCAACATATAGGGGCACCTTCATGCGCCCCTGTCATGAACATAGGCACACATTAAAATGTGTCTATCCAATACACAATTGTGCACACATGTGTAGCTATGTAGCCAACAGGCGTGCACATAGTGTGTGTCTTTGTCCCCCTTGTAGGCACCCCCATGCACACCTATCCAGTGGGCAGGCACGCATACTTCTAGATCACCCGTGCACATGGGGGCCCACACCCATAAAACCCCTTGTACGACCCTGCATACAGCCCCTACCCAAAAATGGAAACCCTAATTCTATGCAAGATGATTAGACCACTAACCTAAAGCTCACTAGTCCTCGATCGGATGCCTCGTCCTCCAAAAATTTCCAAATCTCCTCTAAATACTTCTCGTCCAGTCACTATAGCAGCAAGTACAAATGAGGTGGAAATGTGGGCCCTACAACTATATATAGGCCTTTTCTCCAAACTTCCACTCACCATTCTGGGAGCTCTGGGTGTCCATTTCTCGATCCATCTTCATCCATGGGATCAACATCCCATCATCTACATCACGATAGTCCTTGGGCCTCTTTTCATCCTGAGCCCCTGGGACACCATTTTTTCATACCCTGACCAGGTACACATGCGCATATTCAAAATTATCAAATAAATTCTCATATGTTCAATTCTCTTCAGATATTGTTCACGTTGGATATTTGGTTTTCATGTGTGCAGGTACTTCATCATCATACATCAATGCAACCCCTTCAGGTATATACTCAGTACTGGCATGTAGTCATTCCCTTTGAATCTCACTTGCATCTCCAGTCACACCCTCTGACATTTGCCTCTAGGACCCCCATCTTCGGCTCTACAGTACCAACACTTCCATTCACATCTTCAGTACTGACACCCGGTAGCACTCTTACCCACATGAGTTGTCCCATTCATAGCACCCTTTTTCACATTGACACTCATGTTATTTTTCACACCTTTAGGGATGGGAGTCCCAATAGTCTTACATCATGTCGTGAATCATCCACATACTCAGTCTCCTAATTTTTCTAGCTTTCCCACCAGACTCCCAGATTAACTCTTCAAAGTTATATTTTGACTACACCTCCGCAGTATCATGAACCCTCCATTTCATCCACAATCAGTTTACCCATCTGCAAATTTCCCTTCATTTCACCTACCTCATATAGAAACCCACCCATGGGGCCCCCACCCTCCACCAGTTCTCCAAGAAAATTGTGCCCCACCTGAGCCAACCATATCACATTGGGGCACCCATTTCTGTATTTGTACACTTATCCCAAATTATTCTTTATTTATTGTACAAACGCCTTTGTTTCCAGTAGTTACATTACCTTTTTGTCGTCACCTTTGGTGACCTTCTTCCCTTTTTGGTAAACGCAACCCATGTCACCCTTGTTTGGGGCACTCTTTATTATCTACCCTTGTTGACATCGTTCATATCCTTTGAGTATCCCACAGGCCACTTAACTCTACCCTCTGAGTTTATTCACTTTGTCCCACCTCTGGCACAACTTCGCCCACGTCTTGTTGTCCCCATGACACTCGACTTAGTTGAATGGTTGCGGCCACTTATACATCACATATACCCCCAACCAAGGGCAGTATTGATTCTCCATACATATTGACTTCGACCATGTACCTATTCCAAATTCCTAAGCTCATCTAGTAGATTTCACGAAGACCTTTGCTTCTGGGAGTCACGTCCCCCTTTTTTGTCGACATCAACACAGTTTTCCAGAAGGGAGACAGTATCTTGGTTCTCATTACCTATCCAATGAGAGATCTCATATGTCACAAGGAGAACCACAATTGATCCCTGCTATCATTGACCCCCATAACATTCAACGTCAACACTTTCTCAAGTTACGGTGGGTCCTACTTTGTGACTATTGCAGTTATTTCTCATATTTGTCAAAGACCTCTGAACCTGGCTGGGCTATCAATGCCTACAGAATCTATGATACTTCTTACAGATATCGCTGCCTATTGTTCAGAGTAAGTTCCTCCATATAATTGTCTTCTTCCTTTATCATGACCTCCCTCGAGAGCACTACATTTTTCTACATCAACACTTCATTCCTCTTTTTGAGTTACATGACATGAGCATGGGGCATGCCCGCCTCGTTTGTACACAATTTATTTTTACACACCTTATGGAAGGTTGAGTTCTACAGGTTCCTTTTTCCCTCCAATGGATAGCTCTAGACAATCCCACTATCACTCTCTCTTACAACAACACTCTCAGTATAAGAAACATTGATGGATTTTGGCTATACGTATGCTCCTAACCTCATCCATCAAGGGGCATCTGTTATCACCGAAATTTCGTCCGCAAATGGTTACAGGAATTCAGCATCACTAAACAGTTATGAGGTCACCCATGGACCAAAAATATCACAAAATAATTCCCAAAGGGTCAAAAATTATACAAATAGTGCAAAAATTAAAGGGCTCTATGAAGACACAGGGCGCACGCGCACATGTGCGAAATAGAAATGCAAGATTCGTGCACATGCGCACGATGTACGACTATTATTGCAAAAATCCGCACACCTGAGAAATGATGCATTTATGAGAGTGGTTGTCCTCCCAGCCACTTCTGGTTTAGCTTCCAAGTTGATTTGACACTCAACTCTAGACTGGATTCAACTGGGTGGCTAGTCAAAGACCTAGAAATGCCCTAATTAGCCTCTTTACACACTACAAACTAGTTGGACAATAACTCAAAGGAATGCTATAAAAAGGCCATGGATACACTTAATTTTTCTAGGAATTCATAACAAACTTATGCTTCCATTATTCTCTTGAGGAATCTTCTATCCTTGCCAAGAGTATACTTGCATCATTGCCTTGGGAAATCCATCTCACCCCTTGAGTGGATTAGCAAAGAATTATTTCACCATTTTCATTTTCATTTTCATTTTCAAAGTTGTAAGAAGATCTTATTTGTGGGGGTCCAAGAGCCCTCCCTTGGAGGAAGAAGGGACTCATATTCCTCTTGCTTCTCGGTGTTTTCTTTGACTAATATCAGCCTTATCATTGGTGACATGGGTTTCATTGTTTCTTTTGTCTTTATGTCCCTATGTTTATCAATTTAGTTGTTGTTTTATTTCTTAGTTTAATTCTTAGTTGTTGTTTTATATTTCTTTTTCTAACCCTTTTCCTTGCAGCTGTCCTGCTTAGCAAACCCAACTAAGCTTGCAAGCACCTCTATTTTGCTCACTAAGGTGACGAAAGTGGTGCAACACTAAGGATATGCTAGAACACCAAAAAGAATCAAAGACTATATTATTAAAGATGAAAGAAACACTGAATGATCACAGAGACATCAGTTTACCAGAGATCTTAAAAGAGAAATAGTGCATAGACACAAGAATAGGAGACTTCGACATAGACTGTGTTCTGGATGAGGAAACATAGGTGAATATTATGCCAAAAAGTACTTGGGAAATTTTTGGAAAGCCTGCTATGATTCCCTCATTGGGAGGAATAGGATTGTTTAAAGGAAATATGATAACCCTATGTGGAATACTTACTCATGTACTTATGGTTGTTCCTGGAGCATCGATGGAAGAAGAATTCAAACAACACTCCTTTTTCACAACAACACTCTTTTTGCGCAACAACACTCTTTTTGCACTTTTTTTAGGAAGGAATTGGATTGAGAACAATCAGATCCGAAGGAAAGAAGAAGAGGAAGCTATAGAACAAAAAAAGAAAGAATTAAGAGACTTCATAGCCAAGAAAATAGAATGAATAAGAGAATAACACAAGGACAAGTTGAAGCAACTAAGATCCAAAAACTTAGGCATTGAAGTTAAAAGAATGAAGGAAGGCTTGAAAGCCCTATACGTATAGGAGAGATGAGCACCTACCCTAGAAGTAATAAGAGAAGAGGTATTACACTTGAACCCTTTGAAAGACCCTCAACAATGAGAAGTCCCTTTACTAGGAGAAGATAAGAACAAAAATGAAAAGAGGAACTCAGAGATTAAGATCACAGGAAAGAAAGTAAGAAAGCTCAACAAGAAGAAAGAAAATCTAGAAAAATTGCACGAGGTTCCAGAAAAGACTTCGTAGAAAGCAGGCTTGCAGAACTTGAACCTCGTCGGAATAACATAACAATACAGACTGACACTTCACCATGGCAAAGAAATATGACTGTTGGAGGTGTCCCGACCGTTAGAACGACTCTCAAGAATGGCTAGAAACACAATTATTGTCAGAAATATCACCATTGGGTCATTGGGACTGCACCATAACTGATGGATTGAGGCATTCCTGCCCATTAGAGGAATCCGTTATGACATTGTCTATTTAATCTGTTGACTGTCTCATCGGGGACACTTTTGAAAATTGTGATTATATGATCCCACAAGAGAATTGATTGCTATCACAATGTACTTATTGAGATGTCGCCACCCATTTTTCTTACCTTGAGTGTTTGTCCACCTACCCGAGATATCTGATCTTGAGCGTGTATGTCAGGTGAATGAAGAACAGTAGAGAATTTTGTGGAGGATATCCTAATAGACCTTATGGCTAAGAAGTTCATATCCGTAGGAGTACATGCCTCGTCAACGAGAGGATTGCAAGCATCCCCATCAACTACATGTCAATCTGGGCCATCCTGAACCATGACAAGGAAAAGAAGCAAGCACCACAATGACCTAGTGAATGAGAAGCTCATCTTATCAGTCTTTCCCGACTACATCCCACCTCTAGCTAGTGCATTTAGTCGTGACAGCATCCCGAGAGATTTTGAATACACCCTCATCACTACGTACCTCCCGAAGGGGATAAGCGTAGTTGGAATGCAGCTAGGACTGATCCATGATCTCAAGATCAGTGACTTTAACCTAGGATATAGGAATAATTATGTTTTTCTTGTACCGCATAAGTACTTGAAAAAGATGACTAAGAATAATCTGAAGATAGTCCCCCATCCATAGACTAAGGTGATCGTGAGGTCCACTATCCTCAATGTCATGAAGATACCCCACTTCAAAAGACATCAAGAGGTTAACGTGTGCATTAAAATCCTCTTGTTGTGCTACCATGGATGTTATCTATGGTTAGATAGGGGCATGAATGTGGATCTGGTGTTGATCCACATGATCACTGGATTAAGCATGCAGGGACCGAACCCTCATAAATTCTACTTAGGGAAGGTTGCAAATCATGCCCTGACACAGCGAATAAAGGACACCTATGACGATGTGAAGAAGGGGAAGTGGGGCTACAAAGTAGCCTCCATCCAAGATGGAGCAGTGCACCTAGCTTGCCAGTTGGTCACTGGTAAGATTGTCAGGAAGAAAATACCAATGCAAGTCATGGGGTTCGTTGTCAACCTCGCAAGGAAGTGCATTGGAGGGATGTATATGAAATGGGTGAGCTACCTCATCAACTAGTTGGAGCAGAATTGTCGCGAAGTGTAGGATCAGGGCTACGAGTTTCACTTCAACTAGTTGTTGATTCTCATTTCCTTTGTCTCTTGGGAGATGCTGGAGGGAGAAACCTTCCCTTAAGTTGAGCCATCCGAAACATTGGTTGTGAGGTTCACCACCTTGTGGTATTCAAGCGATATGGTGAAGCAGTGGCAGTTGAACTTTGTCTTCCACACTTACTACTTATAGCTCACATGAGCCATTGATTCATTCCCCCAAATGAATCCAAATACCTTGCATACTTACAAGCCAATAGGGAAGTTTCGTGTAGACATGCACTTCATTTACATCATTGCACGCATAGATGAAAGCAAGGAGGAGATGCAGTCATACTATAAATTAACTGATGAAGACATGGATGAGATAACCAAGGAATGGCTGACTAAATTACTTGTACCATTTGAGTAGACAAAGCTCTCCAACCCCAATATCATCTAAATTCTTGTGGTCACCTGAGAAGAGTATGATGGACCCAACAACAGTAAGAAGAAGAAGAAGGAAGAAGTGTAGGAGATCAACAATGCATCGAAGGAAACTGCACCTGATTCACCTGGAGGAGGAGGAGGTGACGAAGTAAACCAAGAAGAGGAAGGGGAAGAATACAAATAGGAATAGGTCAAAGTGACATTTCCTAAATATCCCCTTACAGAGGCTGAAACATCAAAGAAAATGAAGGTTTCTCCAAAGAAACCCTCAGTGCAGAAGAAGTCACGAGCCAATAAGCCCCAGTCACAGACTGTGCTCACAATGGATGATATTTACCTCATCATCACAACTATAGTAGACACTTTAGAGGATATTTTGCAATGAAACGAAGCAAAGTAGGAGACAATGTATGACAAGATCGAGGTAGAGCTGAAAGGGGTACAACAAACCCTTTATTTGATCCACGCAGTGTCTACTATGTCGTCGTCATCAAGGGGTATAAAAGTGGGAGATGAGCCTTCCCAACTATGCATATTAGCAGATGTGACAGAGGATCACCTTCGATGAGTAGATGAATAAAAAGTGCAAGACACAGAGGCATTGAAGAAAGAAAAGGAGGAATCTCTAGAGCAATGTCAGGTTGCACAGCAAGAGAAAGATGACCTCCGGGCAAAGTTTGAAGAGGACAGAGAGCAGATCTAGAGATAAAAAGAATAGCTTCTCGCGGAGCAGATGGGATTAAAAGAAGAAGTCACTAGAACACTTCGCTTTGTGTCAGGTTTAACCCAGATTGAAGAAGAGACAACTGAGAGCCAAGTGGGGTAGCTCACTGAAGCAATTTAGCAGCTTCAAGAAAGAGTAGCAGAACTTGAACTACAAGCAGTGTCGAGCACTCCGCAGGAAATGCGAGATCAAAGGGAAGAAAATGCCAGGAGAGTAGTCAAACGAATTAAAGCATTGGATTTAGAATCCACGTAACTAAGTAACTGAAGTGCGTAGACCTATGAGCACCTTATAGAAGACCTAGAACTGAGGACATTGGAGTCACATCTCTAGGAGGCGAAGAAACAAGAATCAATAGTACAAGCACAGTTGAAGCTTCTTTCAGTGGTTGAGAATATGAAAAGGTCACAAGAGGTGTGCACAGTTTAGCAATAGGTCAATTCCATCTAGAGTTGAGTCATGGAAGTGACCCATAGACTCCAGCTGGTGCTGGACAAATCCTGCACAATTTTTTAAGAGATCGAGGGACAAGGTGCATAGCTAGAACAAGTGGTCACCACGGTGGAACAATGCTTCGAAGGGCCTGTCACCAAGAAATTCATTCAAGAGTTCACCGAATAGGAGGCTCTAGTGAAGTAGCAAGTCAAGGCAGCTCGAGCCAAGCTCGAGGCCTTTGAAGCAGAATTTCCCAGATCATAGATCTATTTTTCCACTCAGCAACTTCGTTTTGTTGCAGAGTATAAGGAACCATGTGTTGGCCCTCTACCAAGTTTTGGATAACCTTGATCATGTTTGACCATTTTTGGGACTTCGATAGGCTGGTCAAAGACGGAGCACCCAGGTGAAGCGGAGATTGCGGGATCGTGCCCCCTTATGTGGGTATTTTTTGTTTTAGGGTTTATGTAACAGGTATGGGATGTCGACCCATGGGTTTGCCCATATTTAGGCCCCTTTTGTGATATATAAATAAGTATCTAGGTGATGTATGAAGGAGATCTAAGTTGTCTTTGTGCAATATATGTAGGGGATTTTTCTAAGTGCAAGTCCTGTATGAATTGTAAGAAGGTTTTGTGCATACTGTGTGCTGAGAACTTGCAGAGATAAGTGCAAGAGATTGTAAGAATGCTCTATGTTGTGCCAATCTCGGGGAAGGATGATATGGAGAGGTGAGAGAAAATGTCTTGTCCTATGCAGAATTATCTTTGTGGCTCTTTGAATGTAAGAATATTGGAAGAAGCTAATAAAGAGGAAGAAGAGTTGGTGGATGTAGCCCCACACTTGGGTGAACCACGTATATCCTGTGTTATGTACTTTGTGTTATATTGTTCTTGTATTTTCTTAGTGCACTGTTATGATAGATAGATCTATGAATGTTTAGTTCTTATGATATGAATGAATGCTATATATTCTTTGATGCTATGTGCTGAATGGTTAGATGTGCTTCAACCTAGATTAATACTGTGTTGTTTTGTAACTAGGGTTTTAACCTGTGATGTGAATAAAGGGGTTAAAGGCTAATGAATGTTATTGGCTAAGTGATATGTTAGGTATTGTTATCATATATCTGTGTCCCATCTAGGTTGTAGAAACTTGAGTCTGGCAAACCCCCTGGCTCTACCTCAGGTGAGATTTCATCTGCTTCGCAGGTGTTTTCGAAAGGGCTGGTAGTTAGGGTTTTGTTGGTGTGTTGTTGAAGCGTTGAACCCTGGTTTTGTAGGGGCCGAAGAGATTAAAAAAATCAATTTATTTATTAAACTTCATAACAGAATAATATTCTTCATAATAATAACTTTGTTAACTTAAATTTAACAACATATAATAAATTTAATAACTGAATAAAAGAATTGCAAAATTTGAAATACCTGAACCTGATGCTAATAACCTCTGTTTGTCCATCTCTTTCCTCCTTGACCTCTTCTGCAAAACACTACCCAAAACCTAGTTCCTCCCTACCAACTAGGTAACTTCCTAGCTCCAGGATATCAACGGATATCCTGGCCCCTGTGCCCAAAACCCCCAGCAACCCTGGTGCACAGATACAATCCCCCTCCCAAAATTTCACTTCTCTCTGCAAATCCTCGAGCTCTCAAAATCCATCCCCCTCCTCCTATAGAATGGCCTCCCGTCAAACTCCTTTCCTTCCTTATCCCTCCTTCACCGACTTCCCCCCGCCTCATTTACTCCCTACCTAACTCATTTATTCCCTTCTTATCCTTTCTCGTTAATTCCCCTTATCCCCTTTATTTAATATCTTATCCCTTGTAGTTAATATGTTATCCCGTATCGGGTACATAAATTAATTTAATGATATAATTTACTATCCTTCTTTTATTTATTTACCTTATTAATTAATGAATTAATTAATACTTAAATTAATCATTAACAATCATGAATAACTAA
Source organism: Picea engelmannii (assembly GCA_009831015.1). Classification (NCBI taxonomy): domain Eukaryota; kingdom Viridiplantae; phylum Streptophyta; class Pinopsida; order Pinales; family Pinaceae; genus Picea; species Picea engelmannii. The sequence continues at coordinate 61,608 of ML806244.1, read as the reverse complement.
TTAATAATAATTAATTAGTTACTGTTATTTTAAGAATAATTATGGTTTAGCTAATCTTTTAGGACAATTATATTATTAAATTAATTATAATTAATAATCATGTACACCTATTTAAGCAGGGTCATTACATACACCCACCCTTCAGGAAACTTCGTCCCGAAGTTAAGGTATCTTATGGTACAAGGAAAAAAAACATGGTTCACACATTCATAACAATTAACTGACATTATTAGTAAGTAAGTCAAGAAAACTCATAGATACTAGTGTATATGTACAATAAATGCATGTGTAGCTAGTACATGCAAATCTCGTGCATGTACTAATAATCAAAACTGTCATCCTTTAGTAATTTATGTATGCATCCAATCCAGTCAACAAGACTAGTCTTTTATAAAAGACAACAAACCAATCAATTGTTTGAGAAATCCTTTAGTTACTATTATCGGGTTCGACAATGTTATTTTAAACAACTGTGGTTTAGTTATGAAATTATGAATATTCATATATATACATTTCTCTCTGTTTTTTTTTGAAGGGAAACATTAATTTCCACCACAAGACAGATCTCCATACTTTCTCAACTGTTACTACCCATCCTTCCTCCATAACCTACTTCCATCTCCATTCCTATCCTTCCTCTGCTAGACTATCTTGGAGCGTCAACTATATTGACCTAACTCCAAATAGAACCCGTAAGTGGAAGTGTCGCTATCCCGACCAAGCTTCCCTAGCAGGCATCTGACAGTCATCATCACACGTCTTGGGGAGTGTGAACTAACACCGTCCTCCCATGACTTCAGGTTTCGGAGGATACACGGTGGGAAATTCCTCCACCCCTCCTAATCATAACTAGGGTCCACACCCTA